>PVIW01004421.1:0-132922 GCA_004026585.1 Noctilio leporinus | reverse complement strand
GAACTTGTACCCTTTGCAACAACATAGATGGAACTGGAGAGTATTATGCTTAGTGGAATAAGCCAGTCAGTGAAGGACAAATATCATATGATCTCACACATTACAGGACAATAATGAGCAAAACTAACAACAAGCAAAACAGAACCAAGTATATGAATACAAGGAATAGGTCTTCAGTGGTCAGGGGGAACGGGGTTGGGGGGAAGGGGGAGGCAGAGGCAAAGCAGGGGAGCAGCTTAGACAAGCACCTAGTATAAAGGAACCATGGACATGGACAACAGGTGGGATTGACTTTGGGGGGAAAGGGTGGGAGGGGAGGGGGACAGAGGGGAGCAAAAAGGGGATGGATGTAATACAACAATAAAATTAAAAAAGATTTGAAGCATACATATTCAAATTTATGAATGATTTTCTCTGGGCAGTACTAGGATGGAAAGGGAAAACATAGGGTATTTCTCAAAAGTAATATTGTTTTAAACTTTTTTAAAGCATTATTTTTTAAAAAGATTTTATTTATTCATTTCTAGAGAGAATGGAAGAGAGGGGGAGAAAGAAACCTCGATGTGTGAGAGAAACATTGATTGGTTGCCTCAAGTGCCTCTAACCAGGGACCTGGCCTGCAACCCAGGCATGTGCCCTGATGTGAATCAACCTGGCGACCTTTCGGTTGGTGGCTGGTGCTCAACCCACTAAGCCACACCACCTGGGGCTAAATTTTTTAGGAAGTGCTGAAAATATAGGGGAGGAAGGGAAAGGTAATACATCATCCATGATCCCTTTACTCAGAAATACCCCCAAAAGTTTTACTGTAGTCTCGCCTCTGCTCTTTTACCACACACTGTGGAATTCGGTTTAACGATTACACCATGTCATTAACCTTTTTTTTGTTATTGGTCTGGTCAGTTACGGCTTTTTTTATTATTGTAGACAATGCTATTAATCAGTATCAACTGACTAAATATTTGACTGCATCTTTGGGTTTCTTAGGATAGATTCCGCATATGATGGGGTCAGAGTTATAAACCTTACATATGTTAAGGTCATTGTTAAATTATTTTGTGGAAATTACACTAAATTACTTCATCTCCACTTTAGAAAAAAAGCTGTGTATGTAAGTTTCTATTTGGCCACATGATTGTGAGCTTTGAGTGTTGCAGTTTTGTGATCTTTCTGGTTCTGGTAGATGAACAGCACAGCCAGTACTCCAAACTACTGCTGGCCTCGAAGGAGCAGGTGCTGCGGCGGGTAGTTCAGGAAGAGAAACTAGCACTGGAGCAGCAGCTGGCAGAGGAGAAGCACAGTCCCGAGTCCTGCTTTATTGAGGCAGCCATCCAGGAGCTCAAGGTGAGATGGTGCCTTGGAAACGGGACAGGACAGAGGGGCTGAGTCACACACCCCACCACCCTGTATTGAAGATCATAAGCGGGGAATGACTGAAAAGGCTGATTTGCTCTGGGCTTTGGTGATAGAAGAGAAGGGCTGACATAGTGGATTTTGGGCACTCTGGAGCTAAAAGGAACCTGTCATAATGATCTTACGAACTCATTGAGACACTGGAGTTTCTTAGGTTAGCTGTGTTCTTAATTAAGCAAGGTATGCTTTTTGTTTTCTAGGAAAACACTTGGATGTATTTTTAGAAATGTTTTATTTTACAACAACAATTAAATTTTTTAAAAGAAGCAGACACAGTGCTAAGAAACAAATAAATAAATGTTTTATTTGAAGGACCTTGTGGAGAAAGTATTAAGGCCTATCCAGCAGGCCCTAGCAATATCTGCTGAGGATTTTGGAGCAGTAAGAATTACCCAAATAAAGAACTCCTTATGTCCTGTATCCTCTGCAACAGCCATCCCCAACAACAGCCTTTTTGGCACCAGGGACCAATTTTGTGGAAAATGGGGTGGGGGTGGGGGTGCGGGTATAGACAGCAGAGCTCTGCTCAGGGTCCTTTCCTAACAGCCTGCACACTGCATGGGTTGGGGACCCTTGTTCTGCAACAGGGATTTTTAAGCTTTAATGAGTATCAGAATCGCAGGCTATTGGGCTCTACCCTAAGAAATTGGTTCGGTAGGCGCTGTACTTAAATTTACTTCACTTAGGTATGATAATCATAACTATCCCGTTTCCCAGGTAAGGAAATGGAATCATGGGTTAGGTAATTTGCTTGTAAGACACCTTACTAGTAAGAGATGAATTTGGTATGTGAATTCCTATTTCTCCGATTTCTAAGTCCTCCTTAGGCAGGGTCCTATGTGTTTAATTTTTATTTTCTTTTATACAGTGCAGAGCATTTGTTCAAATGTATTTCAGGTAGAAGAAAAACTACACAGAAGTAGAACTGTCTGGGTTGAGGTGGGGCTTGGCGAAACCCCATCTCCCTCCACGCTGGGGTGCTGTCTCAGCATAGTTTGTAAAAATTAGTTCTGTGTCCTTGAGTTTTTGTTCAGGAAGCTTCTGTGTAGGGTTGTCCTTGACAGAGACTGAACAGAATACTGTTCTATTTGAGTACCAGATGCTTTTTGCTTCCCATTTCCCTTAAAAATTAAGGGTTTTAAAAACTTAAACTCTTCCCATGGATGTTGTTGCCTTTTAGCTTTTGTTTCTGTTGAAAGAAGCCATGGAAAGCCTTTTCCCTTCAAACTTAATTGTGTTTCTGGAAACTAAGCTTTCTCCTGTCTCCCCTTTGGTGGTCTAGACTCGGGAAGAAGCTCTGTCAGAACTGGCTGAAAGCAGAGGGGAGGTGGCTGGAGTTGTGACTACTCTGGAACAACTGGTGCTGATGGCTCCCCTGTCGAAGGAGTCAGTTTTCCCACCCAGGAAGGTTAGTGTGTCCCCATTCCAGACTAAATGTTCGTCATTCTTCACATGTTGAGCTGATAGGCACTATGTGAGATCTGAACCTTTTTGGAAGAAGAAACTGTTTCCTCTGTGCTTGTTAGTTCTTTCCCAGGGATGGTTAAGTCATCAAATTTGAAAAGGAAGATAAACATCCAGAGCTTGATTCCTATGCGTACCTTTGCCACTTGTTGACCTAGACTTTGTCCCAGCAGGGAATGCTAGAGTATCTGTCTGCTTTTGATGAAGAAACCACCAAAGTTTGTTCTCTGGGCTCCTCTCGTCCTCTGGGTCTCCCTCTGGTAGAGGAAGAGGAAGCAGTATCTGAACTGGAACCTGAGAGGTTGTCAGAGACCTGTGATGACTCAGAGTTAGCAAATGACAATCTCGGAGAGGGAACCATTTATTCTGAGTCTAGCCAGCAGGAACCCATCACCAACTCAGACTTCATGCACCTGAGCAGCAGTCCTTGTTACTACTTTTACCAAGGTGAGAGTCCCGGAGAAGGAGGGCTGGGTTGCCACAGAGATGTTTCAGACAGATGACCTGACTCTGAGCAGGAGGAGGTATCCACCACTGGGTCCTAGGGGCTTAGGTCTCTTACGCCTTTTAACTTGGGAGGGAAAGGCAGGCCTTGCTATAGGAGGACCCTGTCTTGAAGACTGGCCGAGACTGTTGTGTGATAGAGCCACTTGTCTTTAGCGGAGGATGGGCAGTACATGTTCCTGCACCCTGTGAATGTGCGCTGCCTCGTGCGGGAGTACGGCAGCCTGGAGCAGAGCCCTGAGAAGATCTCGGCAACGGTGGTGGAGATTGCTGGGTATTCCATGTCTGAGGTAAGACCTTCCTCTAGAGGTGGAGGGTTGGGAAGCAGGTTTTGTATTTTTAAGTCTTTTTCTCAAGAGTTTTTTATTTTTTATTTATTTTTTAAATTAAAACATTTTTTAAAGATTGTATTCATTATTTTTAGAGAGAGGGGAAGAGAGAAAGAGACAGAGAGGGAAGGAGACATCAGTGTATGGTTGCTTTTCACCTGTCTCCAGCCACAGACCTGGCTGGAGACCTGGCTTGCAACCTGGTTATGTGCCCTGGCTCAGAATCGAACCAGCGACCTTTGGGTTCGTAGGTTGGTGCCATATCCACAGTGCCACCAGCCAGGGCCAGGACTTTTTTTTTTAAGCTTAGATACCTGTGAATTAATTTCCTGATGATTTATATATTTGAAATTTTGCCCTTTCAGAGTTATCCCTATATTGACCCAAAATTTGTTATAAGCCTAGACTTTTTCAGTACTATAAACTTAACATAAAACTTGCTGAAAAATAAACGAACATTAAACTTAATATTGGTAGGCTTCATTTTTTACTGTTTTAGGCCAAGCATTGTGCAGTAGACAAATGTGCTTTATATGTCTACCCAGTTATCATTAATTCTGTCAGGTTCTCAGATTTTAACTTCTCTTATTTTCCTTTTTCTCTCTCCTCAGCCATTGACCCCAGAAAATAAGAAATAGTTGATCAGCTTTCGATCCTTTATTGCCAAGGCTCAATTTATTCATTTGCAGCACAAACCAAAAAACTGCTTTTGGTTGCAGACTCTACCCTACGATAGCTTAATTGACACTTCTGTTTGGCTTTTTTAAATGGTGATAACTTGAGCACTGCTTTTGGAGCCCCAGTGCTGTCTGAATATGTATAGACTGTTGGCTGCCTGGGGTGGAAGTGTTTGCCCACAAAGGAGTGTTTGGTCTTAGTTAAGTGTTGATCTCCCTTTCCACTGTAGGATGTTCGACAGCGTCATAGATATCTCTCTCATTTGCCTCTCACCTGCGAGTTCAGCATCTGCGAACTGGCTCTGCAGCCCCCTGTGGTCTCTAAGGAAACCCTAGAGATGTTCTCGGGTAAGAATGCCCCGACTTTGTTTCTCTTTATAGTGGGATACAGGGATTTTTGTGACTAGACCCAGGGTGGGAGGAATTAAAGAACAGTAGCATGAGTCTGAGAACGTCTTGATACTTGAGCTGTTCATCCAGTCCAGCTGGGGCCACTTGTGTGGCCTTCACTGCTTGTCAAATGGGAGGAAGACATGGCCAGGTTGTCCTGGGTCAGCCTCCTCATAACCTGAACAACCCACAGATGATATTGAAAAGAGGAAACGTCAGCGCCAGAAGAAGGCTCGGGAGGAGCGCCGTCGAGAACGTAGAATTGAGATGGAAGAGAACAAGAAACAGGGCAAGTGTAAGTTTAAGAACCCTCATTTTTGACTAGTACAACTGTGCATCATTGCACAAAGGGTCAGTTTTTGAGCCCAGAAGCCAAACTGCTTGAGTTCATATCCCAGCCCTGCCACTTGTTTTCTTCAATTAATGATTGATTGATTGATTAATTCAGAGAGAGAGAAACATCAATTTGTTGTTGCATTTATTTATGCCTTCATTGGTTGATTCTTACATATGTCCTGACCTGGAATCAGACCTGAAACCTTGGTGTATCATCAGGATGTCTCTTTAACCAACTTAGCCACCCAGCTAGGGCCTCTTCAGTTCTGAAGTGTGATAATACCTCCTTCCTAGACTTAATTTGGGTCAAAGTGCATGGCACATAGTAAGTGGTAAGATTAAATTCATCCTTGGCATAGTGGGTGCAAAAACCTGGTTGGGGAGATAATTGGCAATCTGAATGCTGGAATAATTATCCTACATGCTCTCTGGATGGATCATTAACTTCATGTTTAACTCTCTAAAGTGACAGTAATAAATTTGGGTTTTAAAGCTTCTGTCTATGTCCTTCTGCCCTGGGGGAGTTACAGTACCTGTCCTCAACTGTTGGAACGGATTTCAAATCTCTAAATGGGCCTACCATTCTCATCTTTCCTTTGCAGACCCAGAATTCCACATTCCTCTAGAGAATTTACAGCAGTTTCCTGCCTTCAATTCCTATACTTGCTCCTCTGACTCTGCTTTGGGTCCCACCAGCACTGAGGGCCATGGGGCTTTCTCCATTTCTTCTCTTAGCAGAAGTCCAAGTTCCCAAGCAGGTAAATAAAGTTAGAATGTAAAGAATGAAGTTGGCCACTAGCCACAGACCTTAAAGCAAAGTCCTAGTTTGTGAATTTACAGCACAGATGTGTACTATATGATGGGGTCTTTAGGTGACTAGCCTTATGTTGGATAGTATATTTCTGAGGTACATCAGATTCCTGCAGTTTGATTCACTTTTACCATTGGCTGTGCTGAGTACTTGATGCCTTTGCTTCTAAAAACCTCAGAGCAGCTCGTATGGTAGGGTAGTTACATACGTATTTTCCCCTGTGACCCTGCTGTTTTATTTTTAGTTTCTGCCTTAGAGATACTCCACCTGTATGCTTAAGCATGTTTGTACATGTCTCCTTCCTTGTTGTAGCATTGTTTATAATAGGTGGGGGAGGGGGTGGTAACAGTCTACAAAGTCTACTGGTAGGTAACTGGTTAAATTACAGCATTTATACTTAGAAATACTTTACACCTATTGAAGACATAAAGAGCTCTCTTCATAATTAATGGGTATACCTTTAAGCTAAAAGAAAGTTGTAGAACAAAACATGATACCATTTGTAGGTTTAAAGAAAAACCATACAAAACAAAGCATTTCATTATTTGTTTGTATATCTAAATGTATAGAAAAATTTTGGGATGATTATGTTCCAAACTGGTAATGTGTTCCACTCTAGGGAATCAGCCCAGGGTTGAGAAGTTGTTCAACGAGGCTTTTAGCCTTTTAAAAATGTTTTTGTTTTTTTTTTTTTTTTTTTTTTATATAAGAGTGTGTTATGAAATTAAACACTTAAGCAATAGTTGCTATTATTTCAGAGCAAGATAATTTCTGCTCTTTACCTTAAAATTTATTACTATCAGGTATTTTAAACAAAACTGTTCAAAATCTGAATATTTAAAACTCTTGGTTACCCTTGTGATCACATGCCTATCACTGGTTAGGAGTGTGAGGCTAAGAGGCAGGGATTTGGTTAGTGGCAGGGACTGCATGACTATGATGCTCTGAAGAGCATGTTTAACTAAAAAGAGATTTGCTATACAAAGAAATACAGCAGAACATCAACTATAGTATTTATGAGGTAAAGACTTTTCACATACTAGTTTTTCCAAAGGGAGGCACCTTAGTGTATTTATAGAAGAGCAGTTGGGTGGTCCTAGGAATGGAACTGCTAAATAGCCCTGGCTGGCTATGGAAGGGGCCACTAGTGGCAGAGTGAATAGGCTTCTCCCTCCCAGTAGTGATCAAGACAATGGGTAGACTTCATCTGTGGGAAATGTCAGGTTGGGAAGGATGGGGAAGTCCTGTTCCCTACGGAGTGTCAGGAAGAGCTTGCATCTTCATTCTGGATTTTGTTGATGTATGTGTTTTGGATCCTAACTGAATATTCCCAAGTCATAAACATCTGCTGGCTGAAACATAAAGGCTGATGTGATTAAATTTTTAATCTTTTACTTTGGGCTCTCTCATCCATATAAAATCAGTTGATGGCAGTCCAAACCTAGGTCCTGAGAGCCAGCCGACGTTGAAAGCATTTTTTCTTCCTGTGGGACTAGATTCTACCTTTTAGTGTTACAGTAAACACTACACTTTTCTCTATAAAGTGATCACTGGTATGAGTAATAGGCCATGTCCTTGGCATTTTGAGAATATGGCAGAGTTGAAGTTGGATCAAGGTTTGCTTTTTGAAGTGAGATTGGTAATTTATCCATACCTGATTTAGGGTTTCCTCTTGTTAAGAGGGCACTAGTTCTTTGGAACTTGACTCATCTAATCAGGTCTCTGGTTCCCTTTCAGACTTCCTGCCAACCCCTGTGTCACCCACTGCCAGCCAGGGCAGCCCTTCATTCTGCATTGGGAGTCTGGAAGAAGACTCTCCCTTCCCTTCTTTTGCCCAGGTAAATGTTCTGCTTGTGAAACAGCCCAAGAGTATTTAACATAAACTCTACTACTTATTCTTTGTGGAAATCCCTCTGTTGGAGAAAGAGAGGCTTATAGGCTAGTATTTCACTGATTTTAATAATCACAGAAGGTTTTTCTAAGAAGCTCATGGATTTAGGCTCATATTACTATAGATGTACCAAGAATGAGGGGAGGCCAAGAGTAGTTGAAGGAGAATCAGATTTCTCATTATTTAACAAATCATTAGGTTTCTTTTTTCCCCTTTTCCCACTTTGGCAGATGCTGAGAGTTGGAAAAGCAAAAGCAGATGTGTGGCCCAAAACTGGTCCAACGAAAGGTGAGGATGGTGCTCCTGGTAAAAGGGGGTGGGAGAGTTGGCCCCTTTCAGAAAGTATGTCTCTAGAGATGTAACACAGGTATTTTTTAGATGAAAACAGCCTGGTCCCTCCTGCCACTGTGGACAGTGATGGAGAGAGTGATAACTCGGACCGTGTTCCTGTGCCCAGTTTCCGAAATTCTTTCAGCCAAGCTATTGAAGCAGCCTTCATGAAACTGGACACACCAGCTACTTCAGACGCCCTCTCTGGTAAAGGCAAAGAACTGGAGTGCTCAGCACAGGGTTGTTGTCCTTTCCACCTGCACCCCGTGGCAGTCATCACTAGTCAGGCATTTTGCCATGAGCTTCTAGGCTCCCATTTTAGTGTCAACTAACATTCCATTTGCTATGTCATAGAGGAATGTTTTGCCATCTCAGATTAATCCTTGAGGCCTGGATGTGAAATTCTCAAAAAAAACCCTCCCCCCACTTCCCCCTTTTCTAAGACACAGTAGTGGAAAGGAGATGTTGGAATCCTGAGTTGGTAAAGGGTGGCTAATAGATGTAGAAATTGGGCTTAAAGCCCACCCCTAGTCGGTAGTATTCGTGATTAGATAAGAGTAACACCAACATTTATGGTGTGCTTCATATGTGTGCCTGGCATGCACTGGTTTTATTCTCCCATTAGCCATATCAAATGGATATAACGCTCGTTACAGATGAGGAAACAGAGGTCTAGGGAGATAAAGTGATTTGCCCCAAGATAAACATCTAGAGCACGGGTGGCAAACACAAGGTCCATGGGCCGAATCTGGCCCTCCACCTTGTTTCTACCCGGCTCACTTAGCTGTTAAGGAGGAGTTACATTTATTTATACAGTCCTAAAATTATATTCAGCCCTTTGAAGGCAACTGCGAGGCTGATGTGGCCCCTGGTGAAAATGGGTTTGACATCCCTGGTGTGCAAGGGCTGGTGTTTGGATACAGGCATTCTGATTCCAGGGCCTGCACTCTTAGCTACTATTCTCATTCTGGCCAGGGAACAAGGGGGTGGCATTCTAAACTAAGCTTTCTTTCTGTTTCCATTTAGAAGAGAAAGGAGGAAAGAAAAGAAAAAAACAGAAACAGAAGCTTCTGTTCAGCACCTCAGTTGTCCACACCAAGTGACACTACTGGCCCAGGCTACCTTCTCCATTCGATTTTCTTTTTTTCGTGCTTTTGTTTTGCTGCTGTAATTTTTAAGTATTTGAGTTTGAACAGGTTAGCTCTGGGGGGGAGGGGGTTTCCACAAAGAGAGGGGGAACCAAGATTTTAAATACAGTGTATTTTCCAGCTTCCGGTCTTTACACCAAAATAAAAGTATTAACACTCACAAGAGATCTCTTCCTGCAAAGGTTATTAGTTTGTTGCCAGGTTAGTCTTTTTGACCCATGTGTAATTTGTTTTTCACAGCTCAGTGAGCTTGGAGTCCCTTTAACATCCCTCAGAGCAGCCCAAGCCAGAGTGTTAAGTAGCACGGCTCTGCTCTGACACCAGGCACCGTAGTTTCAGCACACCTGTTCATGTCTTTAAAAAAGAAGTTGAATCTTTTCTATCTCTTCAGTTCTCTTAAACCAGGATGGGAATAAGTGGATTCAGGATATCCCACTTGAATTGCAGTTTTTCATCTGGTGTGGCCAAGCTGTGGGGCTGAGCCTGGGTTGCACTTGCACGTGTGAGGGGGGCTTTATCTCTTGCACGTGGCTGGTGTTTAGCAAGGGAAGTTGTACTGTCACTAAGGAAGCCTTGGGACCTGCCCACCTTTACATCAAATTTGTTTCAAGTAACAGTGGCCTGAGTTGTAGGAACAGGGGGAGTCCTGCACATCTGGAGACAGAGCAGGGCAGGTTTGAAAGCAGTGGGGTTGCCCACTGCCTCCCTATTGTCTAGAGTAGTGTTATGCCTTGGTTTGAGCTAAATTTGAGTGATATGACTTCTTTTGCTGCTTAATAAAGTACTCTCCAGGTGTAATAGGATGTGAAGGCAAACAGTTGCAATAAATGACATGCACAAGCAATGTGAGCTTCCTGTTTTTTTAAAGTTCAGTTCAGGTCAGCTAGACATACTTATTAAATAGGTTAAAGTAGCAGCTACTATGAGCAGTTCTCCTGTCGTGCATTAATGTCTTTGCTAGTGTTAAGTATGAATAAAAAGTGTTTATGAGCTGGGCAGTTTAGAAATCCTGAGGGGATGAGAGTGTTCCAATCTGAGATGAGAGCACACATTGAAGCAAAAGTTGAATATCTATAAAATGTGTCATGGATTTTGAGTGATAACCTTTTTATTATGGAGAAGCAGATCCTAGAAATGTACAAGATCCTGCTGCCTCCCAGAATGTCCTGTTCCAACAGGTAGGCCCTGAGGCTTGGGTACCACACAGCCTGTGGAGGTTCACTCCATTGTTTCAGCTACTTCATCACCGCCATCTGAAAGCTCCTCCTCGCCCGATTCTTCTTCTAGTAAACAGCTTTTTGTGACAGACTTCTGGATAGCTTCCCGCTCCCCTGGAGAAAAGCAGACAGCATAGATGAAAGATGTTTTTAATAGCGTGATCTCTTAATTCAGCCAGAGGAGGCCTGTGACTCCTCAGTGGACACGGGGTTGGTGTTGCTTACCTTCATCAGTGCAATTCTGCAACAAGATCAATAGCTGTCTCCTGTTGTATTGAATCAGGAACTTCTGACATGTTCTAATTGTACCTGGCACATGAATGAGCTTTGTGGTCAACAGCCTGAGAAAGATGCCTGCCTCAAAGACTTAGAGCTAGGGGAAGCATCCTGTTCTTGGCAGGCTAGGAAGACCCACCCACCAGTCACAACTTAACTCTGAACCTGTTACCCATTGAAAATCAGCCATACCACATGCACCCCTACCTCCCACATGCAAGGTATTGAGAAAACATGGGTAACGGTGTCCTTTGTTCTCCAAGTATGTGATGAAGGGAAGAGCTGACCACACAAGTTGGTAGAATTCCTTTCGGCATCGAAGTAGCACTATTCCAGTGTAGACATTGAGGTATCGCACTACAGCAGGGGTGAAAAAAAAATCATTTTGGAAAACTTAGGATTCTCAGGAGCAGGTTAAAAAATCTTAAGAGTAACAGATTGTAGTATGTGCCAGAGACTGTTGAAAGCATTGTTCCTTGGGACACATCAGTGAGTAAAAATACTCCTGAAGGAAAAATATTTCAAGCCCTGGCTGGTAGCACAGTGGATAAGGCGCCAGCCTGTGAACCCAAAGGTCGCAGGTTTGGTTCGCCAGCCAGGGCACGTAACCAGGTAGCTGGTCAGGTCTCCAGTCAGGTCTGTGGCTGGAGGCAGGTGAAAGGCAACCATGCATTGATGTCTCTCTCCCTCTCTTCCTTCCCCTCTTTCTAAAAATGAAATAAAATCTTTAAAAAAAAGTATTTCAGGACAGGCCATTTATGAAAGGGGACAGACAGCACCCAGTGCCTTGCAATACTCAAAATTGATGAATTCAGAATTTTAAATGTTATAATTCACTAACTTGTTAAATTGGGGGTGGGAGAGATCCATCTTTCTCAGAAGAAAACCCTTGGCTGAAAAATGGTTCTGTAGCTCCATAGGATCTTGTAGCACCTGATGTAGAATTGTGCCTATGTGCATATAATTTCCCAGGATTCCATATGCAGCATAAGGTAAAAGGGAACGAATTTAGATTTGTGTGGCTGTCGGGATGGCCCTCTTTTTCCTTTATAGTTGTATGTTCTGTACAGTCCCTATTAAGGCCTTTGCAAGATTGTTTTTTTTTTTTTTTTTTTTTTGCCCATGTGATGCCAGTGTTACCAGTTACCTAACAATAGGAACTGTATACATATACCCTGATTTTAATTTTGACTATTCCATTAAATTCGGCCTCAATTCCCAATATGCACATATCAGATAGATGTAGGGGTCTTGAGCAAAGCTCCATTGCTTTCTGCTCTTAGCTCACTGCCTAAGTTTGCACTCGTCCAGAACTTGGGCTCTGGGTCCCAAATACCTTAAAAGGACATTGTACAGAGTGGTGTATCAGGCTTGGCGGCCCTGTGGGTAGCTTGTGCCCGCCCTTTTCCCTCCCGCGGACCCCAACCTCACCAAGGTCCCCTCTTGGCCCGGTTCCCCAGCACTCACACCTGCAAAGCCAATGGAGCAGGCGGCTGCGCCAAAAGTCCCGTGTACGCGGGCAATCGTGTCCCGTACAAGGCCGCCCAGCACTCGGTCATCCAGACTGAGGCGGCAGCGGGGGTCTTCTGACACCAATTCGCAGAGTAGGTACCTGCGGCGGGCGAGAGGGAGATGGGCACGGGGCGAGGGCAAAAGGGCCGCACAGCGATTAGGAAGGGTTTTGAGGAGTAGATGCTTACCTGTGCTTGAACCGCACCATGGTGACTTCCGTCCCTGGCGTCCCTACGCGCAAACTGCGTTGGCTTCCTCAGTCTTACAGCCACTCAGAGAGGGATGCAGCACAGGGAGGCGGAGCTACAGTGTTCAGAGGCCGAGCCCAGTGCCAGTCTCCTTCAAGCCCCGCCTCCGCTTTTGCAGCGCAAGCGTACTGCTGAGTTCCGAGCTGATTTGGTTGGTCAGTGCTGGACTCAGTGATGGAGCCTCTTGTGTCTCTGATTGGTATTTCTGCCCCACGCGAGATTGCAATACTGTGTAGGATGCAGCTGCTGCATTTGGGGTCCTCCGGACATTTACTTTGTATTACATTGCAGTACAGTTGTGTATGCACTTATATTCTGCCTAAAGCTGGACGTTGGAACTCTTGTCTTTACAGAGCTGTGATTAACATAGGAAATCGGACCCTTACTTTCAGATTAGGGTTCGGTTTTCTTTTTCTATATAGCCAAATGTGTTTTTACTGTTAGGACTTTTAAACAATCTTACGGGGTGATTTTTTTTGTTTGTTTGTAAAAACAACCTGTGGTCGTTATAGTTTACAGTCAATTTTATTTTAGTTTTTATTTTTTAATATTTTATTTATTTATTTTTAGAGGGAGGGAGAGAGAGAGAAACATCGGTTGCAGGTCCCCAACAAGGGACCTGGCCCTCAATCTGGGCTTGTGCTCTGGCTGGAAATCAAACCCACGACATTTTGGTTCACAGGCCAGCGCTCAATCCACTGAGCCACACCAGCTAGGGCTATATTTTCCAGTTTTTAAACTGAAAAGCACAAAGCAAATAAAAATATTATAACCCCATCACTTAGATGCACACTGTTGTGACCAAATCTTTATACCTATCCCCAACTATTAGTGGAACTGTCAAGGGCTTGGCTGTCCTTGTGAAGTCAGTCCATAAAGAGAGGCAGGTTTCACAACTGATTATTCGCAAGATCTGCAAGATCTCAGTTTCCCCACCTCACTTTCACCACCTTAAAGGAGAGATACTGAGGAAGGAAGACGCAGTTGAGGGGAGGCAGAAGAGCAGTGGCTCTGTTGAGGGAACAGTGTCTGCTTTTTCTCCTTGCTAAAGAACTTCATTACCTCAGGGCGGGGCGTTGGGGGTGGGGGGGGGCGGTTGGATCTCGCCAGCGTCCCTCTTTTGCCAGCAGGGGGCGTCAGAGGCCCGTCGTACATAGAGAAAGACAGCCCCAGGGTTCTACCTTCTCCCTTGTGTCTCTAAAATAACGCTCCTAGCACCTTCTAGCCTTCAATTTACTTAATCCCAACATTTTATGGGATGTAGTTGGGGCTCAGATCAAATTCACACATCCAATAAGAAGTAGGCGCAGAATTCCAACCCAAAGCCATCATGACTCCAAGGTCCTTCACAAGCTGATGCTCTGCTCAGTTTTGCTTGTCCACTTCGTGTAAAATGGAGAGACGTAGGTTCGAATCCCCTGTTTGTCATTATGTGGCCATAATGCTGTCGGGGAGGTTATTCATGTCTGTAGATCTCAGTTTCCTCATCTGTGCAATAGTATAATAATTGGTTCCGCCCTTGTGAGTGGATGTAAGATTTTAAAAAGTTAACGTGGGCAAAACACATGGCACAGTGAGAAATTATTTTGTGATTTTATTTTTCCAGCATAGGGCTTGCAAAATATATTTTTTAATTTATTTTTATAATATTTTTCCATTACCATTTGTCCACCTTTTACGCCATATATACGTACACACACACACACACACACACACACACAATCCCCACACTGTTTGTTGTCCGTTTCCAAGAGACATTTTCAAATTCTGTTCTGAACGAATGATCTATATCTACTCTTCCCAGGCACAGCCCTTGGAAGGTAGCTCACGGGGGCCGTCCTGGAACCCCCTCCGCTGACCAGGCTGAGCCTCTGCCGGCCTCACGAGGATCAGGATACAGGTTGTAGCCCTGCTGGCCCCGTGTCCCGGGTGGGCGGCAGCAGCGCTACTGGCTCCCTGAGCTAATTATCCATCTCCGGCTTCTGCTCCGCCAGCCGCTAATTACACGTCTCCTAATGAGGCCGGCGGCTGTTTGCAATCACCCGGGTCCCCGTGAGTGGCGCGGGAGCCCACGGAGGAATCCACCCACGGAGGCGTGGAGGGCGGCAGCCCCCTCCTGGGCCCGGAGATCCGCGCTGCGATGACTGGCGTGCGCCCCAGCCTTTGCGCGTCCCCTGAACGCCAGGCGGGCAGACACCTCGATTCTCTCCCAGCGGGGCCACAAAGCATTACTATCCGTGCTTTACAGGTGAGTGAGGGGACTGAGACTGGGAAAGGAAAACTCACTCATGCCCCAACTCACGCAGGAAGAGGCTAAGAATGACCTCTCTGACCCTGAGCCTGTGCTCTTAACCGATCCAGGTACTGCCTAACTCAGCGGGGTACTTACTCGCGGTTGTGACTGCGGGACTCTCAGAGAAAGGTCCCAAATCAGACAAATGGGGATGTGGGAGGGGGTTTAGGAAACAGCCTTGGAGCTCTTCCGCTTCTTCCCGTCTGAGGGTTCCCACGCTCAATTTGTGCTTTTAGATAGGACACAAAACCGAATGTCAGTTCTGACAAGGCCTTTCAACCTTACTTGAAGACAGAAAGCACACAACCCATTTTACAGACTAGAACATCTGGAATATTCCCTAGGAAGTGGTTGGGGCAGCTACGAAAATGTTGAGGTAAGTAAGATGGGGGTGGGAAGCTATAACTGTTCACCTTGCAGGGCCGCCTGGGTGGGATCCAGAGTAGCGCTTTTATTCTTCATCTTCATCTCATGGGCTGCCATTTATCAGACTCATCCTAGGTGCCAGGCCCTGAACTAAGCGCTTTATGTGTTTCACTTCATTTAGTCCTCACATCAACCCCATGAGGTCCAGGTCTCAGGGAGGAAAATGACTTGTCCAAGGTCACACTGCGAAAGACCTTTCATCTCACACCAAAACCTGAGCTCCTTACCTCTTCTAGGATGCTTGGCACCTAGAAGGATGTTCAAAGAAGGCAAACCCAATTAGGGTGCCATTTGGCATCTAGGGGATCCCTATCAAAGCCTGGATGCTGCTGGGGCAGCTGGAGGCAAAGGAAAATTGTGTCTGCTTTAGCATTTTGTGAAGCAGCCACTGCTCATTAGGGGCTCCTGCTCTTCTAATCCAATCAACCAGTTCTCTGTAAAGCCTTTACGGGGACAATCTGGATAAAATTAAACCCTCTGTCTCCTGGCCAAGGGCCTGGGGAGCTGCCACATCCTCCAGGTTGCCGGGGCCGACGTCCCTCCCTGCAGTGTGAGTCAGAACAGCACGTCTTGCTCCTCCCTCATCCTCACTGCTCCACAGACCTCTTTCCTCCCCCCTTGCCTGCTGTGCGAATTTGCTCATTCGAAAATTAATTGAAATTACAAGGGTCCTACTGTTTGGCCCAGCCATTTCTCTGCCAGAAATTTATCCTGTGGAGATTCTTGCACTTGTGCCAAATGGCAGGTGAACAGGATGTGTCTTGCAGCATTGTTTGTGACAGCACAAGGCAGCTTCACATAGCCAGTAAGCGGCAGAGCGAGGATTTGGATCAGGCAGTCTGTGCCCTTAGCCAGTGTCCTGTACAGCTTCTCCGTGTTTGTGTGCATGGGAGATCTCCAAAAGGTGACACTAAAGCTGTTGATGGTGGTTACCTCTGGTGAGAGGAGTTAAAGGTGTGAAATAGGAGGGGGAACTCATTTTTACTGTGCCCCCTTTTGAACTATTTTATTTTACCAGGTGCATATGTTAGTTTTATAACTTAGAGGAGTTACTGAGCACCACACCCCAAACTATGTTATTAGGGCTCCTTGCCTTTATCCTGGATGTGAGTGCTATTATTATCCCCATTTTACAGGTGAGGAAGCTGAGCTCATCTAGGTGATCTGGCCAGGCCACATGGCTAGGAATTGCCAAGAGGGACTGGTTCTCAAGCCATTGTCCATGGCCCTAATTTATATTAGTCTCCTGGGTTTGAATGGTTCAAAGGAGAAAAAGGTGGTTAAGGCATGGGCTCTGGAGCCAGTTTGCCTGGGTTCAAGTTCTGATTTAGCTACTGCCAGCTATGTGACCTGGGGCAAGTCACTTCCTCTAACTGAGCCTCCATCTTTGTGAGGAATGAAATGACTCGGCTCCATATCAAGTGCTTAGAGCACAGCATGTCTCAGCCTGAGTGCTCAAGAAATGTTAGGTGTTTTTATAGTATTTTCCTGAACTTTGTCTCCCCCAATTTCAGGCTTCGAGCAAGTCCTTCTCCCAGCTGGTGGGTCCAGCTTGGGCTGCTCCAGTTTTCTCCCCAGAGGGCAAAGCCCGTCTACCGTGTGCTCCAGCCCCCAGTAGAAGTCCTCTGGACTCAGTGTTCCTGGGTCATCTCGGTGTGGTGATCAAATCACCAGAACTGGAAAAATGGGCAGAGCCGCAGGGCTGGTGTGGCCCAGATCCAGGATGAGGCTGCGATAGGCGGCCTCCCAGTTCGGGATGTACCCAGCACCTTCCCACCGCTCATGCTTGAGGGAGAAGGGGCTCAAAATAGCTGTTGCTTCCCCAGCACGGCGCTAGGCCAGGGACGAGAATAGATGTCTGGGGGTGGCCGTCTCAGCTTCCTTCAGGAGTCCTGAGGAGGGGGCTGGGAAGAGCTAGAGGCCAGACTCCCCCCATTATGGGAGCAGGTAGTGCAGCTGTCAAAAGGCAGTGACTTACCTGTGAGGGTCCAGCCCATGGAAAGTGTTGCCTCGGCTGTGGCTGGCTGGTCAGTAGGTCACTGGCACTGGCCAGACACCAGCCAGGGTCTGGATTCTTAGACCAACCAGAAATGCCTTTCAGCACCAGCTCCTAAAATCCTCTCTTGGCAGGTGGGGAAACTGAGGCCCAGAGAGAGGTTCGTGTACTTGAGGTCACAAAGCTGGTTCAAAGCGAAGCTGGTTTGAAGCCCAGCAGGCCTGGGGGCTTTGAGAGGCAGCCATGGGTGGCAGAAAAAGGGTTAAAGGACTCACCATCTGGGCTGGAATCCAGCCTCTACTGCTTATGAACTTCATGCTTTCAGGCCTCAATTTCATTACCTGTAAAATGGGCACAATAATAGTTCCCATTTTAATGGGTTGTGAAGATTGAATGAGTTAATACAATAGTTGAGTGCTGTTATGGTCATTATTGTTTCTGACCAGATTTCTTACTCATTGCTAGGGTGTTGGCTGTGAACACCTGTCATGTGCCAGGCTCAGTGCTGGATCAGTGTTGCTCACAGTGTGGCAAGAAGAGAATAGTTGACATTTCAGGGAGCCTGCCCTGTGCCAGCTACTATACTAAGCACTTTTATCTGCATATATTATTTATTCCTTATGACAGCCTACGAGAAGCCATTACCATGCCCCGTTTTACAGATGGAGGGAGCAAAGCTCAAGAGAGCCCCGCAGCCCAGAGGTAGCAGAGCCTGCCCACTTACATAGCACATGCAAGTAACCACTGCATGACACTCAGTTTTCTGGGGAGACGGACAAGTCATTCAGCTGGTGCAGTCCAGGGGGTGGCTAGGACGTGTTGGGCACATGGAGGGGGGCTCCACATTCCCAGCCTGGACATTCATTACCCCAGCCCTCACACACCAGTCCCGTGTCAGATGTGAGGTGGCCCCCAGTCCACACTACTGAATTCCCACCTCCACTCCTCTGACTTTCTTTGAGTATCTCCTATGTGCTAGGCCTGTGCAAGGCTTTGAGAACACGGAAAAGACTTCATCCCCACCCTAATTGTTCACAGTGTGGTGAGGGAGACAGGTTTCTGCAGAGACAAGAGCAATTCAGGGGCAGCTGCTCTGATGTGGAAAAGCATGGGGGCAAGAGGATGCTGGGAGGAAGTACCTAACTTAGCTTGGAAGGCCAGGGAAGGCTTCCTAGAGGTGGTGACGTCTGAGCTGAGGCCTAAAGGAGAGTTAACCAGGAGAAGAAGTAGCAGGAAAGACTTGGAGGCATAGCTTGTGCTAAGGGGAAGCGCTAAGTTCCAGGAACTGTGGGTAGCAGGAGCTAGGGGTGTGGGTGAGGGGTGCTGGGGCTGCAAACACGTAGGGACAGACTACTCAGGTTCTTGATGCCCACACTAAGGGGCCTGGATATTAACTATCTGGAGGGCCAAGAGAATGAGATCAGGTGCTAGAAAGCTCAGGGGGGAAAACCCCAGGAGTGTGGACTGAAGGAGAGTAGGCTAGTGCCTGGAGGGAGAAGGGTGACCTGGCCGAGGGTGCTGGAGAGAAATGCCCAGCTCTGTGGAGTTTGCCGAGGTAGAACTGAGTATGTATTGCTGCATAGTAAATCACTCCAAAACTTTATGACTTAAAACAAGCTATTTTTCATGATCCCGATGGGTGACAAGGCAGTTCTGTTTCATGGGGTGTCAGCTAGGGGTGCAGGGATGGCTGCAAGTTTCCAAAATGGCCTCACCCACATGGCTGGAAGCTTAGCTGGGGGAACCTCAGTGCACCTCCATGTGGCCTTTCCATGGGCCTGCGGTTTCACAGCATAGCCGCTGGCTTCCAGAAACAGAAGCTGATGGGCTTTGTGATAAGGCCCGGGCTCGGAAGTCCCCAAACATCCCTTCTGTTGTATCCTAATGGTTAAAGCTAGTCAGTCCCAAGACTAGCCTGATTCAAGGGGAGGGGTAGTACGTGCTATCTCTTTGATGATGATGAACATATTATTTATTACATGTACAATTTAGTGCATTCACAATGTTATGTGACCAACACATCTTCCTATTTTTAACTTTTAAAAAAAGTTGTAGAACTTTTCCAGTTCCCAGATGTTATATTTAATACAGTGCCTACGAGATTGGAATTACTATTATCCCCATTTTTCAGATGAGAAAACTGAGGCTTAGAGAGGCAAAACCACTTGCCCAAGAGCACGCAGGGGTGGAATCTGGATTCTAACTCAGGCCTACAGGATTAGACCAGGCTGAGGAAACACTCCAGCCGCCCTCCTGGGACTCGTACTGGACTCAAGCCCGGGGAATCCCTGGGAGGATCTCAGGAGTATTTCCTGGGCCTTTTCTCTGCCTCCATTCTTCTGCTCCCCATTCCTCTGACCTCTTCTGTCACTCTGCTGTGGTTAAAACTGTCCTCCCTGCTTTTCTTCCAATCCATCAAGCTCTTGCCTGCCTCAGGGCCTTTGCACTCAATGTTCCCTCCATCTGAAACCTTCTGCCTCCCAGACTTCCCATGGCTAGCTGGTGTCTTATGCATCTCAGTTTAAATGTCACCTCTTTAGAGTGTTCTTCCCTGAACAAACTGCCCTTGTTAATGCTCTCCCCACAAACCAGCCACATGGCTGGGTTTGAATCTCAGTTCTGTTGCTTCCTAGCTGTGTGGCATTGGGCAAGTTACTTAATCCCTCTGTGCCAGTTTCCTCAGCTGTAAAATGAGGGTGAGGATTATAGCATCTACACCATAGGGTTGTAGTAAGGATGAAATTATTGAACATCTGTTACCAAGGCTTGGCCCGGAGTAGATGCTTTATAAATATTTGCTGTTATTCACATAGCACTCCTCCCATTCTGAAAGTATCCTGGCTATTGGTTTGTTTACTTGGCTTTTCCATTACCCCCCATTAGAACGTGGGCCCCCTGAAGATGGTGATTTTGTTTATGTTGTTCACTGCTGTGTCCCCAGCGCCCACAACAATGCCTGGCCCACAGCGATAAACGTTGGTTAAACAACCAAGTGGATGAATACACCAGGCTGCTAGACGATTCTGTTTGCAACTCTCCGAACAGGCCATGCTTGCTCTCGCTCCCTGACCTTTGCCATGGCTCTTCCCTTTGCCAGACCTGTTCCCCCACGAAGGCAGGGGAACTAGGAAGGAGAGAGAGCCTTGCAGGGGCCCGTGTGCTCACGGCCCCTGTACTGGGCATCCCAAGAGAACAGGGAGAGAGAATTTAGACTTTCCAGGACTACAATCACTGCCTCCCTGACCTTGTTGTTCTGCAACTGGGGAAACGGAGGCCCAGAGAAGGGAAAGGACTCAGCCAAGGTCTCACAGTGAGTTGAGGGCAATGTTTTCCCCACTGGACCCCATATGTCTCACCTGGAGGCTGTTGCCAATGTCCACGCTGGATCTGCCTCCCCACATGGGGCCTGGGGATGGAAGTAGATGAGGAGCTGGGTCTGCCCCTGGGCTACTGCCCCCTACCTTGCTCAACGGAGGAGGGGCCAGGGCACCAGGCCTAGTGAATGGACATGTTCTGACTTACACTGACCTGAGTTGGGCTCCTGACACTTCCACTTAATGACCATGTGGCCTTATGCCCTCTGAGACTCAGTTGACTCCCCTGGAAGATGAGGAAATTGAAACCAGCTTGCCTCCTTTTCCCCGAAGTTGCTAGGAAGGTTCCTATGAGAGTCCTCGTGCATTGGATACTTACTCTCCACTCCCCTCTGAGGAAGATATGCATTTTATCCCCATTTTCCAGATAAGGAAACTGAGGCTCGGAGTGAGAGAAAAGTAACTTGTCCAAAGTCACACAGCCAGCAGGAGTAGAGAATGGATTTAGGGTCAGGGAGCTGACTTCAGAGCTCACATTCTTAGATATAGGATCTGCCAAGGCTGGGCACAGGGTAGGCACTCAACAGAGGTAGCTGCTGATACCCTCGGGCTGGAGCCGTGGAAAGACTTCACTTTCACGATGGCACCACCTTCTAGGATGGCAGCCCTCACTGCAAGCCACATCTTCTGTTAATTTTCCTTCCCTCCAAACTCTGCTTGGAGACATAAAGGCTCACAGCAAACCTCTCTCTGATGGATTTTCAGATGATCCGCGCCCTTGATTAGTTCCAGAGTCTTGCTGCCGAAGCTCGAGTTATTTTGGGGACTTGATGGCTCCCTCTGGCTGCCTCTGACCGCCCCCTGCCAGGTGCAAGTACCTCTGGAGTCAACCGCACAGTTCATGAGATGCCTCTGGGGCTCACCTCTGTGCCTGCAGCCCTCCCCGGCAGCCCCTTCTGTCCTCCCCTTGTTTCGCCAGAGTAGGGGATGTCAACTGCTTCCTAAACTTTGACCCCTGACTTTGCCTCAGAGCAGTGACCCTTCCTCCAATTCTAGGGTTCTTCCAGACTGGAGCGAAATCTCTCGCGCCATGTAGATGCAAATGTTTTCTGCCAAGGTCCCCCGACCCTGTTCTGTGGAGTCCAGTCCCCAGTGTCATTCAGCCTGGGGTAGGAGTGGCTCAAAATTTTCCCAAGGATAATTTTATGGTATGTATATTTTACCACAGTAAAAATTCCCAAGGGTTCGCAGGATGCACTCCCCCCCGCCCCCCATGTTATATCACAGTGTGTGAGGCTGACGTCACAGGCACGGGGCGTGGGTTCTGCTGTAGCTGTCTGTTCCCTGCTCCTGGCTCTCCCTCCCAGCTCTGTGCTCTGCCAGGGCCGCCCTCATGCCTTGCTTGCTTTTCAAAAATAACTTGAATCTCTCACTGAGGGGAGGGGCGGGGGGGCTGCTTCCTTGGTGTCCCGGGCTGTGCATTAATCCTCCCAGTGCAAGACTCCTGGAAGCCAGCTCCATGCTGGGCTGGGGGGCTGGTCATCACTTGTCTGGCTGAAGCTGTTCAGAGGCTGACATCCTGTCCTAGCACTTACTGCCTTCAAGGAAGTAGAGCAAATGGTCTTTCCCGGTGCGCATAGTCATTCATTCATTCCTTCATTCATTCATTCATCCATCCATTCAGACATTCAACAAGCATCTATATTAATGCCCCTGACCTACAAAGCACACCTCTGGGTGGCCTCTGTCGCTTTTCCATTTGCATCTGTGTCATCTATCTGCTTTTTGAATTTCTACGTCCTTCTCTAAAGTTGGGATCTTAATTAGAGTCACCCCCAGAAGGAAACAGATGGCATGCTCAAATTGAGTAACTTGAGAAAGGGCGAATAAAGGGACTTATTTAGGTGTGAGCAGGGTGTGGGGAGACCACAAGGGTGCAATGCTAGGCTAGTTACAGAGGGAGGGCTGAGGGAACAGTTTTGCCACCTAGAAGGAGCTGTGTGGACAGAGCCACTCTAAAAGAAACCGGGATCTTCTGTTGAGGGACACAGCCTGCCTGAGGTGTCCTGCAGGGAGGGGAGCAGAGAAATAATACCCTGACCTCCCTCTTCCTTGTCCCTTCCACCTCCTCCTGGAGGCCAAACCTGATTAGAAGCCAGAAATTACATGAGTCTGCTGAGACTGCCAGGTCAGTGTTTCTGGGCACAGAGCAGGGTGGAAGAAGGTAAACAGTTCTGGACAGATAGTCAGTTTATCACCTACTGTGAAGTCACAGCAGGTCACATGATAAAAGCACACTAAGTGCTAGCTACTCTCATGAGGGCTTGCATTAGTTACTTGCTGCAGTGTAACAAATTACCCTGCAAAGCTCAGTGGCTTGAAACCATAAACATTTATTGCCTTACATAATTTCCGCAGTGAAGAGTTGGGAGTGGGTGATTCTGGCTCCGAGTCTCCCCTGGGCTTCAGTCAAGCTGCCTGTCAGTCATCGAAGGGCTGGACTGGGACCGAAGGGCCCACTGGCTCACTCCCATGGTCGGCCAGCTGGCGCTGGCTGCTGGTAGGAAGCCTCAGTTCCTGCCATCCAGACATCTCCCCGCTGCTGCTGAGAGTCCTCTTGATGCGGCGGCTGCCTTCTCCCAGCAGCGATTCAAGAGGAGAAGGCTCAGTATGCTTCCTGGCCTTAGTCTGACAACCACAGACCATCATTTTTCAGTGTCCTAGAGTTTACACAGGTCAGCCTAGTCGTAAATTAATTCTTTCTTTCTTTCCTTTTTTAAAGATGGAGGCAGAGAGAGAGAGATCAATTTGTTGTTCCATTTATTTATGCATTCATTGATTGACTCTTGTATGTGCCCTGACTGGGGATCTGAACCTGCAACCTTGGTGTACCAGGATGATGCTCTAACCAACTGAGCTACCCACCTGGCTGGCCAGGATCCAGGTCAGCCTATTCAATGTGGAGGGGAGGGTGGGCAGGAATACCAGGAGACTGAAACCCTTGAAGGTTGGGTCCCAGAGTTTGTAATGCATTCACTCCTTCGGTCATTTCAAAACATTTTAAAAACATCAAAAACAAAAATACCAAAATTATGAGGGAAGTATTACTATTCTTCTAACTTTTCTGTTGAGATAATATAGGTACAGAAAAGTAAAATCACTTACCCAATATTACCATTAGTCAGGAGCAAAGCCAGGAATTGATTCCAGGTGGTCTTTTATTTTTATCTTAAATCAGTTTTATTTGGGTATATTATACATACAATAAAAAGGCTCCAATGGAGATATAGAACATTTTCATCCCTCCCCCTTTTTCCTTATGCTTTGCAGCCAATGCTCTGGATCTGCTTTCTGTCACTATAGATTGTTTTGCCTGTTCTAGAACTTTATAGAAATGAAACCATACAGAATGTTCTATTTTGTGACTGTCTGCTTTTGTTGAACAAAAATGTTTATGAAGCCTTGGCTGGTGGCATAGTGCATAAGGTACTGGCCTGCAAACCCAAAGGTCACTGGTTCGATTCCCAGCCAGGGCACATAACCAGGTTGAAAGCCAGGTCACCAGCCAGGTCACCAGCCAGGTCACCAGCCAGGTCAGTAGCTGGAGGCAGGTGAAAGGCAACCACACATTGATGTTTCTCTCCCTCTCTGCCTCTCTCCCTTCCCCTGTCTCTAAAAATAATAAAATATTTAAAAATAATGTTTATGAGGTTCATCTACATTGTTAAACATATTGGTTATTCTTTCTTTTTTATTGTTTAGTAGCATTCTCCTGTGTAGGTGTAGCTCAAGTTCTCAATGTAATTCTCCTGCTGAATGACATTTGGGTTGTTCCTAGTTTGGGGCTATTATGAATAAAGTTATTATGAACATTCATCTAAGAATCTTTGTATGGACATATGTTTTCATTTACTTCAGGTAAACAGCTAGGAGTGGAATTTCTAAATCACATGCTGAGTATCAAACTTAATAAGAAACCGCCAAACTTTTTCAACCTAATTGTACCATTTTACAGTCCCAGCAGGAGTGTATGTGAGGCCCAGCTGCTCCATATCCTCACCAACATTTTGTATAATCTGTCTTGTTAATTTTAGCCATTCTCATGTGCAGATGAGAATGTGGCTTCAATTTGTCCTTCCTTGTCAACTAAAAAAATCGAGGTGAGATTCCCATAACATACAATTCACTCATTTGAAGTGAATAGTTCAGGGGCATTGCACAACCACCCTCTCTGTCCTGTCCCAGAGAGCTTTGTCACCCACAAATGGGAAACCCTGCACCCACTGACCAGTGACTCCCATCACACCCACAGTCCCCGGAAACCCTCAATTTGTGTTCTGTCACCATGGATTTACCTACACTGGACACTTCATAGAAATGGAAGCATTCAATATGTGACCTTTTATATCTGGCTTTTTGTTATGTAGCATAAAAACGTTCAGGTTTATCCATTTTGTAGCAGGTATCAGTACTTCATTTTATGGCTGAATAATATTCCATCATGTGGACATACCGCAATTTTTTTTTACTCAGATCTATTTGTAACGACGATTCTATGCTGTCTTCCTGTGTACTGGGTCCTGTCTTTAGCGCTACAGACACAGCAGAGAATAAAGAAGAACTGGCCTTGCCCAAGTGGAGCTTCAGCCAAGTGGAACTCAGTACTCTGTGTCCTCTACGTACGTCCATCTTTGGTCACTCTGGGGCCCTGTGTGATTCTGCTTATTCGTCTCCGTAGCTCCAGTGTCCAGCCCAGTGCTCTTAGCCGACTATATGAGTCTTAACCTGGGAGGTCTTCGTAGAGGCAGCAGCTTTTGAGTAGAGACTTGGCATTTGAGGAGTTCAGTGGTTCCCTTCAGCCCACGGTGACTGATGACAGCCACCATTTCTCGTCCTATGGGCCACACGCTGTACTGAGCACGTTGAGCTCCCTCGGGGCAGCCAGCCAGCCAGAGGCCGAGGAGACCCTGGAATTGAATGCAGAGCCACACTGCTAACGGTTGCCTTTCACTGCCTTTCCAAGTGTGGTTTCAGGTTACAGGTTGGGGTCTCTCTTCTCCATATTCTGTCTTCCCTGTCTTCTTCTGGGGGCATCTGAACGGGGCTAGAGAGCGACAGAATGACTTGACTTGGGACATTCCAAGTGTTGGGAAGGACTCTTCAGCTCTGACCCTTCTGGGCCTCTGGGGACAGCACCTCCACAAGCCTGTCCTGCCCCAGCCCCCTCCCCTCTTTCCTCCCTGCCCCTCTAGCGTGTCCTGGGCTGGGATCTGTGGGGAAAGGAGCAGGATTTCGGCTAAATATAAACCAGGCTGTTCCAGTTTCCAAATAGAACAAAGGAGCAGGGTGTTAAGTTGATTCTTATAAATAAAGAGAGAGGGAGTGAGAGAATATTTTTTCAAGATGTTTAATAAAATCGTCTTGTTAAAGGCAGGAAAATCACTGGGCGGAGGTGGGAGGGGTTGGAGGGAGGAGAGGGAGAGAAGATGGGGAATGCTGCCTCCTTCCTGCCGTGAAACTGGCGGATGTCCTTGCCTTTGTCCTGGGACCAGAGAGGGGTGGAGAGGCAGGGCCAGGCATGCAGGTCCCTGGGAGGAGGAGGTGGGCAGGAAGGCATAGAATCATAATATAGTTCCTGAGTATCGAGCGCCCACTAGGCGCCAGGTCTCATGCTAGATTTCTGCCCACAGTGTATGAGGTTGGCATTCCCATCGTTGGGTGCTGAGCTGGCCCCTGCCCACCCCTCCGACCTGCCTCCTCCCGTCCCCCTCAGCTCCCAGCACTCCAACTCCACACACCAAACTTGTTCTTTTCTCCAGGTCTATGTGCCGGCTCATCACTCAGGTCTCAGAAAGAATGTCACTTTCTCCCTGACCACTGCCCCCCAACCCACCCCCACCCCAGTTATGATCACATTACCTTGTTCCATTTTCTTCATTAACATACCACGCCTGAAATTATGTGCTTGCCTATCAGGTCTCTCCTCTCCCGCCACCAAGCTGAAAGCCCCAGGAAGGCCCAGTGTTGCCTCGGATCCACCGCAGTAGCCCCAGGGACCCCAGCAATGCTCGCCCGGTGCTCAGGAGACGTCTCTCAACGTCAGTGTGTTCACTGAATGATGGAGAAGTGAACGAGACTCAGAGAACTGCACTCGGCGGGGAAGTGACAGAGCCCTGAGAGAGGCCAGATTTGTCCAACTCCCCAGCGCAGGCCTTTCTACTACCTTCTGAGGCTCCCAGCATGGTGGAGGAGAGGACTTCAGGGGATCTCTCTGGAGCCTCAGGGCTTCAGGGAATGACCAGGCATAACCCCGGGGGATCAAAGGGCGTCAGTGAAGCCAAATTTAAACAATGTAAAATTTATTAAACAGCTTCTTTGGGGGGAGCCATTAGGTAGCTTTACTCAGTGTCACTCAAAGGACAGTAGTCTAGGCTTTGGGGAGGTGATGAGCTTTCTCACCTGGGGAGCTGGAAGGGGTGGCTAGAGGAAGCAGAACTACCTGTGCCCCTGCCTGGCCTCTCCCGTTTCTTCCCCCTCCCCCACATACCATCTTTACTTTTTTATGTCACTCACAGTGGCACGTCAGGTGTGGGGCAGGCTGGGAGCAGCAGCTGTACGTGCCTGCAGGGCCTCAGGGAATGTGGTTATGCCTTTCTGCTCCCTAGGTATGGCCTTGGACAAGTCACCTGCTGTCTTCAAGTCTCAGTTTCTTCCCTCCCACATAAGGTGGAGACAGAGGAGTTTTCTTGTCCTTAAGGATTAGAGATACTGCATTATATGTCAGGAACCCATAGTTCAAGCACATGGTAGATAATTAGAAGAATAGAAGAAAACTGTCATTTTCTTATTTCTTATTACATTTCTCTGAATTATAACCTAATTGAACACAGGGACTATCATCACTCCATTAATGAACAGTTCCTATATGCCAGACTCTGGGCTGAGGACTCTATGTGGGATATCTCATTGAATCACCATATTAATTCTATGTGAAGTAGACACTATTACTACAATCATTCCCATTATGATAAGTGAGGAAAATGGGGCTCCTGGGCATGAAGTGACTTGTCCAAGGTCACACAGCCAGGAAGTAGCAGAGCTGGGACTGAAATCCAGGTAGGCACAAGGGCAGATACTAGGTTTTCAAATATTAACACAGCCCTGCCTCTTAATACTGATGAACCTAAGGGCTTTCTGATGCTCCGGGAGGTAGAGCCTGGGGTAAAGGGGAAGCTAGGGCCAGAAAGGGTCATGGTGGAAAGCAGAGGCCTGGCCTTGATTAGGAGGTCAGCAGGGAGTTCAGGGTGGAGTGGTGTGTGTGTGTGGGGGGAGTGAAGTCACCGTCTGGGGGGCTCTGAGCTTCTGACTCATTCAGATGAAGCAGCTCAATTCCCGGTGCACGAGATGCTATTTATAACCTGCAGGTTCTAGCAGCCTTCTGAGCAAGAAGCTTTGCAGATACCTGGGGCCCGTCTCCCTGGGAGAGGAAGGGAAGGTGAGTGATAGGGGAAGGCCATGGTTGAGCCTCCTTGCACTTTTCTCTGGACTCACCATCAGCACAAAATTCACTGCTCTGCAGCTCACTCTGGGGCTGTCCAGCTTGTCCTCAGCACAGTGCCTCACACCTGAGAGGCTTGAATGAGTAAATGAATGAGTGAATGAATGGCAGTAGGTTCAGGCTTTTTTTTATTGGGTCAGATCATGTCACTTCTCTGCCTCAAACTCTTCAGTGGTTCCCCCCATCATTGGGAGTAAACACCAATGTCCTTACAGAGGCCTACGAAGCCCATGAGGCTACCCGATCAGGCTCCTGCTCCTTCTGACCTCCCGCCCTCCTTGTTCACTTCACTTCAGTGGCCTCCTTGTTGCTTCTGGGAATATACCCAAGTCGTTCCTGCCTTGGGGCCTCTCTCTGTTTCCTCCTTCTGAAACACTGCTCTTGCCCCAGGTACTTTCATGTCTTCCTCCCTCACCTCCTTCGGGTCTTTGCTTAAATGCCAGCTTCTCAGTGAGGCTGTCCTTGATCATTCTACTTATTATACCCATCCTTATTCTCTTTATACTCTTTCCCTCTTTAATTTTTCTCCATGGCTCTGCCATCATCATCTAACATACTACATATATTTTTAATTTATTGTTTCACAGTAGTCCCTCCTTATGCATAGGGGATGCATTCCAAGACCCCCAGTGGATACCTGAAACAATGAACTCAGACAATGCCTGACACTTAGCTAGAGCTCAATCAATATATGTGGGTTGCATGACTTCACTGCGATTTTCATGGACTTGCTGTGTGACCTTGAGCAGCTCACCTCACCTCTCTGGGCCTTAGTCTATTGGGCTACCAGTTTGGACAGTCTTAGGGCACTCTCCCCTCACCCTAGCTCCTAAGATTTTTTCCACAACACTTGCTAAAAGGAGAGCTGACCAAGGCCTGGCTTGATATGTTTTCTCAGACTAGGCTTCTCTGCACAGTGTTCAAGCCAGTGAGCAGCTGTGTGCCACCACTCTCGTATCTAGGTTGGGGGCTTAGAGCAGGCGCATTTGTGTAAATGAGCCCTTCCATGAGTTTGAGAACCTGGCTGAGATGGGGCATTGAGCACAATGTCAGCATCGGTCCTATTTCTGTCTTCCTGTTTCTTTTTGTTTTCAATAGAGCAAAAAGGAGGAATTTCCAAGGGCATGGCAGACCTTCCTCTAATTGATGGAAACACCCGCTGCCCAGAGATGCAAGAGCCTGTTGGCTGGGAATCCTCATACCTGCTACAGGCTGCTTCCACTTCCGCAGGGGCCAGCTGTGAGAAACCCCCAACAGAGCTGCCCCCCTTTCAGTGAGGGAAGCCCACAGGAGAGCTGCAGGCTTTCATGGGGATGCCAGGTCCATTTTTAGATATCATCTGCTCCTAATGGGAAACAGGTCCAAACTTTTCCCGGTTTTACAGCAGTCCCTGGCATGTCTTCCTCTATCACCTCCTTCAGGTGTTTGCTCAAATACCAGCTTCTCAGTGAGTCTGTCCCTGACGGTTCTACTTAAAATTACACCCGTACGATACACCACTTATTGTTTTCCCTGCTTAATTTTTCGCTATGACATTTGCCATCATCTCACATGCTACATATATTATTAACGGGCTGTGCAGTTTAATAGCATGTTCACGGCTATTCATTTAATTACTCGATCTTGCCTGTTTAACACACCCTGGGCCTACCTAGCACAGTACCTGGTGTCTGGTGGGTCTCACTACATTTTTGTTGGAGTAAAGTTTTCATAGTAATGGGCAACAAGCAATGCTCTTTTTACAGATGATGAAACTGAAGCTTGGTGGTGATATGACTTACCCAAAAGTCACAGACCAGGACATGAATCCAGGCGGGCAGCTGGCTCAGAATTACTAGGTGAGGAGAGAGGAAAGCCCCTCCCAATGGCAACCACATTTTAGGGGAACGAATTTTACTTATGAAAGATGAGCATGCAGGTTGCAAGCCAGGTCTCCAGCCAGGTCTGTAGCTGGAGGCAGGTGAAAGGCAACCACCCATGGATGCTTCTCTCCCTTTCTTCCTCCCTCCTTGCCCTTCCCTCTGAAAATAATAAATAAAATCTTTTAAACATATTAAATAAAAATAAAAATAATAAGATAATAATAAAATAAAACCAGTGTGATACCACCTAAAAAAAAAAAAAAAAAAAAAAAAGAGATGAGCATGGGCCTAATAGAGCTTGGGCATTTGGGAGCCAGAGAAACTTAGGTTCAAATCGCAGGACTGTCATTACCTTAGGACAAGTCCTTAAAAAAAAAAAATCACAGGGACCTCTGTTTACCCATCTGTAAATGGACACCAGTCCTTCTACACTAAGCCATTGGGAGTGAGCTAATTTACTCCAATGCCTGCCACTAATCAATGCTCAATACACCCCAAGTCCAACCTGCGACCTCCAGAATCCTTCCCCAAACCTGACATGCCACCTACCTCCCAGCAGCCCAGATTAAAATCAGCAGCTGCAACAGCCAAGCTACAGTCGGGAGATCACATGACAAGTAACTCACAACGACCACAAGTCACATGACCTTCCCACCAGGAGGTGAAAAGCTGGCCCAACGGTCTGTGTAGCCACTTTGTGACCACTGGGCCCACTTTGTTGTCGCCTAGGCCAGCGCTCTAAGTTCTGGAGTGCTTGATATGGGAGAAAGAATGCGAGAACCTTCTAGAATCTCTAACAGGGTTCCTTCAGCCTTTTCGTTTCTGAGGGAGGCTTTGCTGGGCCCCCGGAACCGAAGGAAACCGGACCAAGGAAATGGTGACAATGGCCCCTGCCAGGCAGGGCCGCCCTTGCTCACTCGTTCAGACAGGTGCGGGGCCCTGGCGATAGAGGAACCCACAGTTACCATGCTCGTGTAAACTGCGCACAGACTGGAGGGCTGAGCCCGGGTTAGTCTGCAGAAGAGGGGAGAGGAAGCAATAGTAGGCAAATCTGGGAACAGTGGGTGCAAAGTGGGAAGGAGCCTGGGTGGTGGAGAGAACTCAGGCAGGAACGGAGGCTGTGTGAAGAATTTTGGACTTGAGCCTGAGAGCAGTGGGAAGCCATTGAAGCCGGGGAATAATGGGACCTTTATAGTCCTGTGCTGAATAATATTTTCACCTTACTTTCTCATTCAGACAAAAAAAAAGAGAGAGAAAGAAAGAAAAGAATTTGAATTCCACACCTGCCGTAGTATATTTTTTCAGAAGCAGGAAATAAGGGAATGGTGGAATATGTATTTACCTCCAGGATTGAATGTGCTAACAGATGCAAATTGCCTAGGATTCTATATGGGGTCTATAAATAGTAGTTCCCTTATCTTTCCTCTAAAGTCCCTTCCGTAATTCCTGCTATTCCAGGAGCACGGGAGGAGACCAATCTTCCCTACAGACTGAAGAGACATTTCATTTGAAGTGTGCTGGATGGATGAAAACTCTCTATGGGTTCAAACATCAAATGGTGATTATCTTACAAAATAATTATTCAGATAGTAAGCTCCCCACAATCGTACAATATATTTGATTTGTATTCAACCTTTTAAAAATTTAATTCTATTGTTGTTTTATTACATACATCCCCTTTTTCCTTCCCTCTGTCCCCTTCCCCAAACACCCACTCCCCCCAAGTCAATCCCACTTGTTGTCCATGTCCATGGTTCTTCCATACTAATTCCTTAGCTAAACTGCTCCCCTTCTTTGCCTCCTCCTCTCTCCTCCCACCTCCCTCCGCCCCTCTGCCCCCTGGAGATCTATTCATTGTATTCATGTATCTGGTTCTGTTTTGCTTATTTGTTTGTTTTGTTCATTATTGTCCTGAAATAGGTGAGATTATTATGGTATTTGTCTTTCACTGACTGGCTTATTTCACTAAGCATAATACTTTCTAGTTCCATCCATGTTGTTGCAAAGGTTAGGAGTTCCTCCTTTCTTTCTGCTCTGTAATATTCCATTGTGTAAATGTACCTAAGTTTTTTGATCCAGTCATCCACTGATGGGCACTTAGGCTGTTTCCAGCACTTGGCTATTGTAAATAGTCCTGCTATGAACATAGGGGTACATAGGTTCTTATGAATTGGTATTTCAGGGTTCTTTGGGTATAGTCCTAGTAGTGGAATTGCTGGATCAAAAGGCAGTTCCACTTTTATTTTTTTAAGGAAACTCCATACTGTTTTCCATAGTAGTTGCACCAGCCTGCATTCCCACCAACAGTGTATGAGGGTTCCCTTTGCCCCACATTCTCGCCAACACTTGTTGTTTGTTGATTTGTTAATGATTGCCATTCTGACAGGTGTGAGGTGGTACCTTATTGTGACTTTAATTTGCATCTCTCTGATGGCTAGTGATGTTGAGCATTCTTTCATATGCCTCTGGGCCTTTTGTATATCTTCCTCAGAGAGTTGTCTGTTCAGGTCCTTTGCCCATTTTTTAATTGGGCTGTCTGTCTCATTAGTTCTTTATATATTTTGGATATCAAACCCTTGTCTGAGGTATCATTGGCGAATATGTTTTCCCATGCAGTTGGTTCCCTTTTTTTTAATTTTGTTGGTATTTTCTTTAGCTGAACAGAAACTTTTCAATTTGATATAGTCCCATTTGTTTATTTGTTCTCTTATTTCCTTCACCCTTGGTGAAGTATCAGTAAACATATTTCTGCATAGGATATCTAAAATTTTACTGCCTGTATTTTTCTCCAGGACCTTTATGATGGCACTGCTTATGTTTAAATCCTTTATCCATCTGGAGTTTATTCTGGTGTATGGTGTAAGTTGGTGGTCTAGTTTTATCTTTTTACATGTTGCTGTCCAGTTCTCCCAACACCATTTGTTGAAGAGACTGTTTTCACTCCATTTTATGTTCCTTCCCCCTTTGTTGAATATTAATTGACCATAGAGTTCTGGGTTTATTTCTGGGCTCTTTATTCTGTTCCATTGATCTATATGTCTATTCTTATGCTAGTACCAGACTGTTTTGATTATAGTAGCCTTGTAATATAGTTTGATGTCCAAAATTGTGATTCTTCCTACCTTGTTCTTCTTTCTCAAGATTGCTGTAGCTATTCGTAGGCGTTTTTGGCTCCATATAAATTTTTGAAGTATTTTTTTCTCTCTGTGAAGTATGTCATTGGTATTTTAATTGGGATTGCATCGAATCTATTGTATTCAACTTTTTTTTTTTTAAGATTTTATTTCATTATTTTTAGAAAGAGGGGAAGGGAGAGAGGCAGAGAGGGAGAGAGACATCAATGTATGGTTACTTTTCACCTGCCTTCAGCCACAGACCTGACTGGAGACCTGGTTTGAAACCTGGTTATGTGCCCTGGCTGGGGAATTTGAACCTGTGACCTTTGGGTTCGCAGGCTGGCTCCTTATCCACTGTGCTACCAGCCAGGGCTGTATTCAACTTTTAAAGAACACATTTATTGCGTAAAACAAGACCAAGGGCCTTGCTGATATGGCTTAGTTGGTTGGAGCTTTGTCCTAGACACCAGAGGTGGTGGTTCTGCTCCTAGTAAGGGGTGCATCTTGGGGGGCAGCTAATCAATGTTTCTCTCTCACTCTTTCCCTTCTTCTCTCTCTAAAATGAACAAATATGGTTTAAAAATTTATTTTTTTTCAAATACTTAATTTATTTTTAGAAAGAGGGGAAGGGAGAAAGAGAGGGAGAGAAACATCAATGTGTGGTTGCCTCTCACACGTCCCCAACTAGGGGCCTGCAACCCAGGCATGTGCCCTGACTGGGAATGGAACCTGTGACTTTTTGGTTCATAGGCTGGTACTCAATCCACTGAGCCACATCAACCAGGGCCATGGTTTAAAAATTAAAAAAAAAAAAGCTCAAGGTCCATGAAGTCCAAGCCCATGTCCCAGTAAGATTATCACCTTCCTGGCCAGAGTGGGCTTTTGAATATTTATGGAATTGATTTAAATACAGGGATATGTTTTCTGCAAAATCTTAAGCCAAGGGCATAAGTTCTGCAGTTCTCTCTTTATAGTTGTTAACATGCATTTTGATGGCATAGAAAAGCTTTTTCTCTGATTTATATTTAGCTCATACAAACTCTACTGCACAATTATGTTGTAAAGAAGAATTAGGTTTTATCTTTAAGTTGTTATTATAGCCTTGGGTAAAGGTGAACATTAAGAATAACTATGAAGTAGTAGCATGTCATATTATTAATTTTGCTACTTTTAAACTGTGGTGCAGGGCTGAGAACAGAGTGACATGTGGTAGGTGTTATCAGGCAGGGTGTGTGTAAGAAAACAGATGGCATACTCAAGTTGGATCATTAGAGGAAGGGTTAATAAAGGGACTGTTTTTAAAGATTTGGGTAGAGTATAGGAAACCATAGGGCTAGTGCAGGACCCAGGGGGCTGGTAATATATATCCAAGGTCTTCACCACTCCTAGATCGGAAAGTTGAAGGTTGAAAGAAATTACGGAACCCAGAAAGAGAGCTGTGTGTGGAGAGTGGTACCTTGAGCAGGAGCTGTGACCTTCTATCAAAAGACACAACCAACCTGAGGCAATCCGGCAGGGAGCGAACTGGGGTGGTGAGTCAATACTTGAACTTCATTCTCCTTCTGCCTTCCAATTCCTGCTGCTGCCTCCCATGGGCTAGACCAAGGTGGAAGCTAGTGGGTGAAGGAGCCGGTCTATGTAGTCCAGATGGGTTAGCAGCCCAGGGTAAAGAGCAGGATGGGTGGCAGCTGGGTCTGGAGGGGCATATGGAAAGTATCTGTTACAGCAGGTTCATGTTGAATCTTGGTCTGGTTATGAGACAGTGATACCTTTACAAATGTCATTGTGGCATCAAGCCCAGAGTTATCATCGGTTTGCTCTCCAGATGTACGGACCATACTATGAAAGGTATTGCACTGGGCATTTTGAGAGAAGCCTAGCAGTGACAAAAGAATCCCAGAAATACGAAGAATCTCCTTCCTGATGCATGTCTTTAAGAACACCTCTCCACTCTATCAAAGTACCTGTTTAGAGTTCCGTATAGTAAATATGACCCCACTGGTTTCAAAATCAGACACTCTTTCCCCAGAAGCAAGGGAGTTCAGTTCAGGCAAAGCACTGACTGATCTGAGTCTTGTTTCTGACCTGTAACTGATAGTTAGGTTCCTTGTCGTGTTGGGACCTTTTAGGTAGGAGTTGAATAGTCCTTTTCCAGGCAAGGGGGACAGAATAGGGTTTATCAGGGCAACTGGAAATTGGACTCACTTTTGTGAATGGCGTTGATTGCGGTCTCCCACATTCTGAATCTGTGAAACTATTCTCTTTAATGAAGTCCTCTTGGAAGAGGAGGGAACAGTCACCTCTCGTGACATGACTCTGACAAGCAAATCAATTTGTTCCATTTGTTTCCTCTTGGAAAACAGCAATCCTCGAGCGTTACATAATCTAATCTTCATGCCTCGCTGGTTTGTTCTGTCCTCCCAAGGAATCGGCAGATGGTGCCAATGCGGAGACCCGCGCACACGCCTCCCAAGCCTCCTGGTAGCTGGAGAGTTGCTCAGTGTCTGTCTCTGCTGTGGGGTCCCGCGCTGGCATTTTTTTCCCTGGATCAGCCTGCTCTTTAGCATTCCTCAGGCACCGCTGGCTTCTTGCCTCGGGCTCTCAATCCAAGATTAATTGGAAACGCTGAAAGTGGTTAAAAAGAACAGAGGGTGAAGTTGAAAGCGCAGAGATTTTGTCATCTTTTCTAAAAGCCTTCCTCCATTAAAGGCTGCGTGTCCGAGGTTATAGCTCCAGACCTTCCACTTCCTCATCCAGCCCGGGCCCTCCTGTCCATCCTGGTTGCTGGGTTACACCTTGTCCGGGGACAGAGCTGGATGAGGGCAGCTCTGCTTGGTAAAGTCTCTGAGTTTCTCTCTCTCACTGTAAGTCACGTCCCTGAACAGCCCTGATTGTTCCCCAGCCAGGGCAGTTGCCTGCAACCCACTTCCAGGCCCGTGATGTCACCCTTGCTACAGGAACATTATCTCAGGACTCTGTAAATCGAGGCGTCGCCCAGCAAGGCCCGGTCAGAACCATGCTGTTTAGATGTTGCCTGTACATCTTATCTAAAAACCCCAAAATGGCAGCATCCAAGGAAGCAGAGGCTTCTTGGACATCCTGGGCGGGTCTGCTTCTGATACTTTGGGCCAGAAATCAGCTGATGTACCCTGGCACTGCCTTTCAGTAGTTAAAGCATGGAAATACTTCATATATTATTTGGTAAATAGTCATATCCTTGAGCTCCCAAGTACCTTCCATCCCTCTGCTAAGTACGTGGAGAGGGTTTTATTTTAGGTAATTTCATGACTAGTTAGTTGTACCTTTTCCTGCAGCACCACGAGCTTCCTTTGCCCAACCTACTTTTTTTCCCAACCATGTGGTACCAGGAGGTCTGCTTGGTATAGGGCCAGGCACAATGCCAAGTGCCACAGATGTAACCGCCCTGTTCACAGACTGCACTGTTGGCTGACTTGGATTTTCGATGGAGCCTCCAGGCAATTAAAACATAGAACCTTCCTGCCTGTGGCAAACACATGCCTGATCTTTAAAGGTCACATATGCTTTCATGCTAGCTGGTCATTCAGCATCTAGGTCATACAACAGAAATGATCTGTCTGAAGGAGAAAAACAATCCTAGTCATGTAGAATCTTCTTTCAATTCCATTTTGCCCCACTGAGCACAAGCACAGGGGACAATTTCTATAAAAACAATGGTTTGCTTATTTTAAGCTTTTATTTATTTTTTAAAAAATTTATTTTTAGAGAGATAGGAAGGGAGGAAGAAAGGGAGAGGAACATTGATGTGCTAGAAACACAGGTTGCCTCTCATAGGCCCCCATGCGGGAACCTCAGTCTTGTGCCCTGACTGGGAATCAAATTCGGGACCTGCCAGTTACAGAATGACACCCAATCCACACCCAACCCAAACACCAGCCAGAGCTGTTTTGCTTCTTTTAATTGGTTATTCATTCACTAAATATTAGGTGAGCACCTACAATGCTATTATGTCAGTCACCGTGTTAGGTGCTGGATGTCCACTAATGAATAAAACAGAACCTGTCTCTGCTTTCATGGAACTTACAGTCTAGTGGGGGAGACAGACACTAAAGGAGGCCACTGTGGTTAGAGAGTCATTAGGTAAACTGAACATGGGTTGCATTTCAGCTCATGGAAACTGCATGGATGTAATGGTGACTTCCGGGCTGTAGTGTGCTTATCTGTCACCCTCACCAAAGGAAAATGATCTCAGAACTCTGTAAAGTGAGAAGCCTCCCAGCAAGGCCCCATCAGTGAGAACCATAATGTTCTGCACTCCTGGGGGTCAGGGGTGTGGCTTCTGTATTAAGGAAGTAATAAAAGGAGGTACTCACTTCCTACAAGCAGTCAAGGTCTCATCGAGGCTAAGAACTGCTCTGGATGAGGGAAGGAAAGGGAGGAATATTCTGAATGAGAATGATGATGATGATATATTCTAAAATTTGGAGACCGGATATGCTGTTTTTAAAAGAAAATGGTAAATTCTATCTCTAGGGGATAGGATTTCCTTCATCTATGTTCTTTCTCTCCTTTGCTCTTGAAACCAGGAGACAAATACAGCACTAGCTAGCTCAGATGAGGGGTACAAACTGCACCCACAAAGCCAATGATAGCTAATGGCCTGCATAGAAATCTGCTTCTGACAACCTTGGGCTCACTGTCCAAGCCGCTTACCAACTGAGTTCAGTCACCCTATTTTGAAAAATTATAATTCATATCCCTAAGACAGTCCAGAGCAGTTGGTTCTACTTGTCAGTATTAATTATTTCTGTTCTATCTGTCCTGCTTGCTTGATTTTTCTTATTTTTGAATTATAATTATACCCAGTGAAATGTACAGTGTTCAATGTAGAGTTCAGTTTTGACACATACATATATTCTTGTAATCCACATCCCTTTTCATTTTATTTTAAAAATCTTAGAATCCTCTTAAGTGGTGAACATTTGGGTCTAAAGGCAGATTTCTGGAAAGGAATCCCCTATTCAGCCCACTGACTGCCCTTCCCCCCATGTTTTTTTTTTTTTTTTTTTTTTTTTTTTAGCCAATCCTTTCCCGAGTTCCCCAATCACCACAGAGGACTTAAAGCCATAAGAACATTTTGTAATCCCAGCTTTCTGAAACCTAACAGAGAGATTTTGTCATTTGAAAACAAGGGAGAGATTAGTGCAGAATTTGATTCTGACAGCAGCGGAAAGGAACCAGCCAGGTCAGAAACGTCACGGAGAATTAATTCAACCACCACCGTGCAGATGCCCCATTGCCTTTTTAAGAGTCTAACTGTGACATACAGTCCTGGTTAGGAAAGATCAGTTTTGAAAAGAGTTTGCTACTGGGACATGACATTAAACGAGATCTGTTCAATGAGAGATCTCTATACATTTTAAGAATTTTGTCCTCAACCTTACTCCTTCTGACTGGATTCTCTTAGAAATGAGACATAAAGACAGCTAAACACACATTCTCTCTAGACTGATGTTCATGGTACCAGACCCATCTTCTCTATCTCTATTTTATTGCCCTTTTTTGTGGGGATGGATGTCTTTTCAGCACTCTGAAACAGCTCTTCTTTTGCATACAGTCAAATAATAACAATAATTATTTAATAATTGCAATTTGTATGATACTTACGGGCAAGGGAGAGGCTTTATGTGAAAATGATTTTAAAGCTATAAAGGTATAGACAACCCAAAATCATTATTTTTTTTTAAAGATTTTATTTATTATTTTTAGAGAGAGGGGAAGGGAGAGAGGCAGAGAGGGAGACAGACATCCATGTATGGTTGCCTTTCACCTGTCTCCAGACATGGACCTGGCTGGAGACCTGGCTTGCAACCTGGTTATATGCCCTGGCTGGGGAATCGAACCAGCAACCTTTGGGTTCCCGGTCAGCTCCTTGTCCACTGTGCCACCAGCCAGGGCCTCCAAAATCATTATTTAAAAATTGTTTCTATGTATCAGGACACTTTGCAGTAATGTTCCCATTATATCTTACAGGGAGGCAAGCCATTCTCACTTCCACACCCAAGACTTTCTGTGTCTTACTAGTTTATTTATTTCTTTGTCTTTTATATTTAAAACAAGATTTTATTTATTATCTCCAGAGAGGTGGGAAGGGAAAGAGGCAAAGAGGGAGAGAAACATCAATGTAGGGTTGCCTTTCACCTGCCTCCAGCTACAAACCTGGCTGGGGACCTGGCTTGCAATCTGGTTATGTGCCCTGGCTGGGGAATCGAACCAGCGACCTTTGGGTTCACAGGCAGGCGCCATTTCATTAAGCCACCAGCCAGGGCAGACTTTCTATGTCTTAATGATGTTATTTCTGAAGTATTTCCTGAATCTGACCCAGCCTATATCTTACCTCCCCATCATACTTAAAATCCGTAAGGAAAGGCACTATGTTTACTTACGTACTTCTCTGTTTCCAATGCCTACCACATAGTGGGTACTTAATCATTTTTGTTCAATGAATGAACCCAATTTTCTAATTGGTTTTGTCTTCAGTGTCCTTCTGGTCTACTCCATAATGAATCAGCATTACCTTAGAAAATACAGTTCTGCTTCTGTCCTGTACACACTCATAAACCCTCCAAGGACTCTGTGTCATCTACCAAATAAACTCCTGAATATCACCTTCAAGGTCTTTCACAGTCTGGTTCCAACCACCTTTCTAAGCCTGTCTTCCAGCCCTTATTGTCCCTCCTCCCAAACTACTTAATGATTCCCAAACACATTCTGCAGTTTCACACTTCCAAACCTTCCCTTAAGCTGTCCCCTCTGCCTGGAATGACCTTCCTTTTACCTTCCTTATTCTTCTAGTGGAGATTCTCTTCTTCAAAATGCAGCTCAAATGTCACCTTCTATGAGCCTGGTCCACTCCCCTAAAGGATGTGTTGGTGATTCTCTGTAACCTAGCATGTCCTTCCCATTATATTATGTGGGTTTTATTCTTTTATTTAATTGTTGTTGCAAATTCCTTGAGAGCAGGAACTGAGTCTTACTGAAATTCTTTAAATATCTCCCGAATCTGATCACTTCTAACCACCACCCCCGACTGTCATCCCAGTCCAAGCCGTTCCATGTGATAGCACCTGGCTGGCTCCCTGTTGCCACACTGCCATCCGACACTGGACTTCCTGCAAAGCAGCCAATGATCCTTAAACAGTGTAAACAGCCATCTGCTGCTCCTCTGCCACAAACCCGCTAGTGGCTTCCCTTAACACTGGGGATAAAAACAAAGCCCTTGGCTATCTGGCCTCTGCCTTTCTCCCCAGCTTTGTGTCTTCCACCCTCCCCCTCGCTCACTCTAGCCTCACTTGTCTCTTTGCTGCTCCAATATGCCAAGATGTTCCCTCCTTAGGACTTTGAACTGTCTCCCCTCTGACAGGGAAGCTCTTCTCCCAGATACGTGCTTGGCTTGCTCCCTTCTTCCATCGTGGTCTTGGCTCAAATGTCCCCTTCTCAGAAAGGCCCCCTGATCACTGTCTAAAACAGCACCCTCCATGAGCCCTCTTCTCTTACCTGCTTTATTTCTCTTCACAGTGCTAAACACCACCAGTTTGTCACCATTCATTTTTTCAAACAAGATTTTATTTATTTTTAGGGGAATAGAGGGAGAAAGAGGGAGAGGAACGTCAATGTGCAAGAGATTTGTCGATCAGTTGCCTCTCGCACATCCCCAAGTGGGGACCTGGGCTGCAACCCAGGCAGGTGCCCTGACTGGGAGTCTTACAGTTGGCACCCAGTCTGCTGAGCCGCACCAGCCAGGGCAATTTTCCGTGCGTTTATATAGTTGTTTATTTGTGGCTGAGGATGGAGACTTTTTTTCAGTGTCATGTCCCTGGTAACTAGGACAATGCCTGACAAATAACAGTCTCTCAAGTATTTGTTGACTGAATGGATAAACCTATGTATCTCCGGTATCTAACACAGTACCTAGTTCTAGAGATAATTTGTGAAGTGAATGACCAAATTAACGCATTTTACAAATGAAATGGAAGCTTGGCACATATCTAGGATTATCCAGGATCTGTGTGTACGTGTGTCACCCATTTGCTCCGTGAATATAATTTTGATTTATTTTCTCTAATGTCATTGGTGTATAATCAGGTTTTTTACTTTTTCAGCAACTAATTACTGACAGAGGTCTTGCCCAAGAATACTTGGGGAATTTCGGGAAGGGAACCTCTAGTGGCTTAACAGGGACTTGCAGTAACCTTCCGCCAGTTCCTTGCCTCTCATTGGCTCCTGCGGATTCTGATCAGGGACTCTATGTTTGTTGTTAATCCTGCTGAACGCCGATTATTCTGAAACTGGAACAGGTGAGGTACTGATTGACCCCAAGCTCCGAGAGGGCGAATCCTCACATCCTTCCTATCCAAGTGGCAGCACCGCCCGCCTCATTATTTGTGCTATGGGCACCCAAGTGGCTTTGCTACGGCAATTCAGCCCCATCGTAGGTGAGCTGGGGAACAACTTGCCACATTTCCCTTGTTCACTTTGGCCTCTGGGCAGTGGCTTTCCTCACCCCTCTTGCTTTCATGAATTCCTTGCATCGAGGCATGTAAAACAAAGCAGACAGTGCAGAGAAGGGCAAACCCTTGGCATGAGTGAAGCGTGGCAGGTTGGCAATCAGTCCACCTATCCCTCTATTGAGGCTGAGTGGTGACCAGCCTCGAGCTGTTCTCATGCATCGTGGCATCAGGGCCAGAGACCAAAATGGAGAGGCTGGGAAGCTCACATTCCATCCACTTCCAATCTTCAGCATCCTGTCACTGAACAACAGTGGTAGATGGAGCCTTTTAAGGTGCAAAGAGGAGGAACTACTGTATGTGTGCCTTTGTTCCAAGCACAGGGCTAGGCTTTCATGTGCACAGTGTCATCCTATGTTACCAAGAAATTATATTATCTGCATTTTGCAGAAGAGGTAAACAAGGTTCAGAGAGGTTGGTGACATTTGCCAAACCCAGATGGAAAGTGGCACAGCTGGGATTGGAGATTCAAACATGCCTGCGTGACCCCCTGGCTGCCCAAGAGCAAACATTTCCCTAACATCTCAAAGGACACGGAAGTGGTGCGGGGCACAGAGCTGTAGGGGCAGCAAGTGGGCCCTACCTGAGACTTGATCACCACCAGACCCTGAAAATCCAGGTTAAACAGACGCTACCTGGCTTCTCTTCTCTTCTGAGAACCAAAAATTCTGTGGCTGATTTACCAGGGTCGTCCTGGTCGCACTCCATAGTCTCGCGACTGGATGAAGTGGAGCCTGCCCTTCCAGCAGTGTCCTTGCATATCGCTCTGGCTACTGGATCGTCTGTAGCGGTGTCAGTGCCTTCATCCTCCGTGGGTCTTCAGTGTATTGCACCTCTCTCATCCTCAGTGTCAAAGTTGTGCCCTCTGGGGAGTAGGCGCCCCGCATTTGTGGAGGTTCCGGGTTTCTGTGGGAGCCTGTAGGCATTTAAGGGGTAGTTCCTTGGATTCCAAGGACTGGGTGTCTTTGGGGCCCTTCGTCAAACCCTTTCCTTTGCGCTCCCAGCTCTGCGCCGCAGCGCCCCCTCAGCCACCAGGGGCCGCCCGGAAGCGGGGCTCCTCGAGCGCAAGGGTGGGGGGAAAGGGGCGGGGCACGGCAGTACCTGGGCTGCCCGAGAGCTGGGGGTGGGTCTCTGGGCACAGCCTGCGGCCCCCCCAGATCCGCACTGCCAGCCGCCCGGGAGCTCAGGGCTCCGGGCGTAGAGGCTGCACTGTCACATGGGCGGTGGCGACGGGGCCGCATTTAAGCGGCCGGGGTACGGCGCCCGCCTCCAGCGCATCCTGGGGCTTGGCTCCTGCCAGGCGCCCCGCTCGCTGCCGGCTCGGGGCCCCGCGCGCCGCACCGCGCCTACCCCGCCGGGCCATGCGAGCGCGGGCCCCGCCGCGATGAGCTCGCACATCGCCAAAAGCGAGTCCAAGACGTCGCTGCTGAAGGCGGCGGCCACGAGCGGAGGCAGCCGGGTTCCCCGCCACGGCCCTGCGCGGGAGACAGGGCTGCCTAGCCGCCGGGTGCCTGGTCCTTGCCCTAGCACGCCACCGCCGTCCGGGGACCCCAGTTCGCGGAGGCCCCTGTGCTGGCCGGTGCCGCGAGAGGAGGGCTCGCGGGGAAGCCGGCGCGGGCTCCCCCAGGCGCACTGCAGGCCCCGGGAGGCGCAGCCGGCTGTGGCGTCCCGACCTTCGCCCCTGTCTCCGCTGCCGCTGGCCCGCAGGCGGGATGGGGAGGAGCGGGGGCTGTCCCCGGAGCTCGGCCTCCGGTGCTCACAGCGAGCCCCGGGGCGCGGGGTCTCTGCTTCTGCTCCGGTGTCCGAGGTAGACCCGTTCCTCCACCGACTGCGCCCCATGCTCAGCTCCGCCTTCGGCCAGGTAAGGGCCGCGCCTCCCGTCCGCTCGCTGGAGAGGCACTCGGGACCCTGCTGCGGCCGCGCGTCACGCTTCCCTAGTCCTCCGGCTGCGACGCGCCCTGGCCCGCACTGCTCCCCGGCGCCTGATTCAGCACCCCGGGCGCTGTCCTTGCCGCCGCCGCCGGCCTCTTCTGGGTGAGGCAGCCCTGCAAGCCTCTCCCCACCTGCTAGCATGGGCCTGTCCCCGAAGGGGTGACCTCCGCAACTGCCTGGAGATGCGCAGGGGTCAACGAGGGGCACTCTGAGCAGGGGACACCAAAACCACTTTTCTGGACTCTGGCCAAGACCACCAGTGAGCGACTTAAGAGAGCAGCGGGTTTGGGGCTCTTGGGGTCAAGAGCGGGGTGCTCAGGGCACACAACCCTGCTGCGGGAGGATGGACCTAGCGGTAGCCTGTGGTGGTCACAGGGAAAGTTAGCAGAGCTACAATGTGAGCAGAGAGAAGCGTCTGGGCAGGCACGGAGGGGCCGTGCAGAGCTGTTGCTCACACTGGAACTTTGGGGTGTTTAAGGAGGTTCTGGCTCCAGGGAGGCCATTAGGATGGCAGTGGGGCTGCTGTGGGTTAGAGGCTGTGGAATTATACCCAGAGGCTCTAGCTCGAGTTGTGTTGAGTTGTGTGCATTCTAGGGTCAGAAAGGTCGCTAAGGAGTCACCAACGGCTCCTTTGGTTTCCTCTGGCCTTTCTCTCCAGTCCCAGGCAGCTGGACGCCTGCCCTTTAAACAAACCGCTGTAGTCACAGCGGTTTGGGGGTCTGCTGCTGGGGAGAGAGGCCCATCAGAAAGGTACCTGTGAACCCCTGAGCAAAGCCAGACTATCCTCTAGCTCTGAGCCCGTGATGAGATCAAACTCACTGACATCGCATTGGTCACAGCCCTGTGGCAGCCGACGAGGGCTGTACTGCAGAGTCCTGTTTGCAGGTGTGGGGAAGGGGGACTGAGCCTTTCTGTGCCACCGTGTAGCATAAAGAAGCCTTTTCAAGCTCCTGGCTTGCCCTGCTAGATCGGAATCCCAAGGAGGACTTGTATATTTTGCTTCAGATCTGCACGTTCCTTTGCAAAATGCTACTTTGTAGTGGCTGATTCGAGTGGAGGTCTGACATGCAGGCAGCAATGCGTAGATTTGGGTTGTACGGGGTTGCTGCGGTGATGTGCTGGGCCACCGGTGTGTGGCTTTGTTCTTGCGGGGAGCTTTTGTTAGCTGAGTTGCTGGAAACCGTTCTCCAGTGTAGAGATGGGGAGGCAGAGCTGCGAGAGTCAGCGTGGCAACATACTGAGGGAAAGGTTCACTGTGGTGGCTTATGGATTGGGGAGGAGGGGTAAGGTGTGAGGACATTGCTCAGGGTGGGCTTGGCTTTAGGGAGACAACAGGGGACCAGACAGCTGGGGTCCTGGCTGTTTTGGAGCTTGTAGATCAGCGGTTTGGAAGGGTCAGTTATTGATCTAGAATCCCACCCTTTCTGGTTATTTTGTTTGCTGGTGGGCTGACTTCTTTCCTGGAAAAAGAGCCCTTTCTTTTCCATCTTGCAGAATTTGCCTGCATTGGCCCTTTGCAAGCGCAGAGCATCTCAGTTACCTGCCTTTCAGCCTACTTCTACCCTCTCAGTCATTAAGTGAAGAACATTCTCCAGCCCAATGTCCTGAAATGTCATCAGAGTCATCTGAGGCAGGAGGAGCTGGAAGGCCCCATCAAATATTTACCACCTCCCTCTGGAAGCTCTTGCCTCTGGAGCTGCAGACTTTTTCTCTGAAGCTCTGGGATAGGCCTTGGGCTTCCTGCTGAGGCTCTAAGGCATCTGCTTCAACAACAGCAACAGTAGCAAAAACCTGGCCTGGGACTTCTGTGGGAGCCTCCAGTCTCCTGCCACACGCGGGAATCAGTCTTTCTTTTACTTCCTTTTGCCCAGGGTCAGGACCAAGAAGAGGGAAATGGACCACATACAGAAACTTTCAGATAGGGTCTGCTCAGGCAAAACATAACCCCGGGGAAGTATGTTTGTCATGTCTCCTGAATTCATATTTTTTGACCTTCAGTGATCAACAACCTCATTAAGCCTGTTTTTTTTAATCTGCAAAGTAAGGGCAATCATAGCACCAGGTTTAAGGAGAGTAAATGGGATAAGGTTCTATGTACAGAGCTTGGCCCAATGTGTGGCCCAGATCAAAGGTTCTATCAACGTTAATTATTGTGATTATTGCTGCTGTTGTTGATTAACCACCAAGGGCTGTGCCAGGCTGTTTTCCTTACATTTGTAATAGATTCAGGTAGAGCCAGGGTTCCAAGTGACTCTGACGGTGCCAAGATAGACTCCTACATTATGGAAACAAGAATTAGGATTCTTCTGGTGACTTCACAGAACATCCTTACTGTCTGCAGGGAGACAGTGTCATTTTAAGGCTAAAGCATGCAGTGGTGGCTTGGGAGAGGGTAAGGCTGAAGGCTCCCATCTGATCTCTGTCATTGCCTATTGCCATGACCTTGGGCCTCTTATTTTATTTTTTGGTCTATGTTTATCCAGAAATGAGATGGAGAGACTTATTAACAAGTTTATACAAGATTAAGTATGTCAAATGGCCTGGCTCAGAGTGGATGTTGGAAAAAGAGCAGCCTTCATTAACATTATTATTATTATTATTATTATTATTATTATTAATAGAGTGGCTGTCTAAATGAGGACCTGTACTTTGAGCTGTCTCTAAGCTAGGTGAGGAAGGTCATTAAAGGAAAGAACTGAATGACAAAGGACCTTTTCTAGTACCCTCTCTGTGGCTAGCTATTGACATGTCAACCAGCTACCTAGAGAAAAGATATGGTATCAGAAATGAATTCCGAATAGGCATGACTTGGGGCAACTCTTGGCATTGGGTCTTGAAAAACTATTTTAAGAACAGTCTTTCTGTTTCTTACCCTAAGTTTGGGAGGAAACACCCCTGTAGAGGAGACAAATGCAAATAAAACTCACAATGCTGTTCCATCCTTCTTTTTCAAGCTATGGAGACATCACTTAATTTGGGTTGGTTATTCCACTTCCCAAACTGCTTTGCACATAGTAAGATAACTGTGATCCTGTGTCCTAATGAGTGAGTCAACTCAATGAATGGTTGATGTCTCCAGCCTTTGGACTGCAGAGGGTTCTTAGCTCCTATAGTTTAGATGGGAAGAGAGACCATGATGGTTTGTGTTCTAACAGATGTAGGCCTGTGTTTCTAGGATGAGGGCTGTGCATAGCATGCACTCTGCCTGCCCAAGGCTCTCCCTACTGCTCTCTGAGAGGCCTGAGAGCCCGATTGCCTTTTCTCTGGGGGCTGGTAAAGGAGACAGAGGTCAGTTTGTGCTTAACATCAATCGTAGAAAGTCCCCCAGGATGTCTGCGTTTGCCTTGAGATGTTTTGGGGAAGCAATCAAGGGTACTTGAGACCTTACTGTAGTGCCGGCTTAACAGCTGACAAAGTATTTTCCCACTGTCTTACCTGCCCAGCAACCTGTGAAGGTTAGCATTATCTTCCTCCACTTTAGAGATGAGCAGAGAGATGCAAGAGAAGGGAAATAGCTTGTCCAAAGGTCGCACAGGACTGTGATGTGGTCTGCCTGTCTCTGAACTTGTCTCTGCCACATCTGCTGGCTGGGTGGGAAGCCACTGAAGCGTGTTTTCAATTTGTCAAAAGCAACCACAAAGTACCTCCCAAGTTGTGACCCAGCTTTCCCTGAGTGTCTTAGCTCTGGGCTGCCGTCCAAGTTCAAATGCTGGTGATGGAACCGATCGGGGCCAGTGAAGACTATCCTCCCTCCTAATCAGGAATAATCAGCAGCGGGTTTATCCTTCTCATCCTTCTGATCCTATTACTCCATCCCAGAACTCAAAAGTGTGGCTTCCAGAGGCCTGGGAGCTGCTGCCACAGTGAACAGGGATGGGCAGGTGAGGCTGGGCTATGAGCTTTGCTCCTTGGAGAGGCCCCCACTGTTCAGCCCTTTAAAAGTTTTTCTAGCAAAGGTTGAGCCATCTGCCCCTCCCAGATGACCAGTTACCCCTGTCACTCAGCATCATCTGTGCCCCATCTGCTGAGGCAAAAACTAACCTAAACAAGCTCTAGGTTTGAATCCCTGAATCCCTTGCTGCTTTTAAGGCTCCAGCTAGTATCAGCATCCTTCTCCTTCACAGTAGATGACTTTTTTTTTTTTTTAAATAACAAGTTAAGATCAGGGATTTATTATTTTAATCTTTTTTTTTCGTGTGACTGACAAAGAAGGGCAGAAATAATATCTCGCTGTGCAAAGCCTTTATTTAATAGGTTTTTTATACCTATAGCTATGGTCTTCACTACAATCCTCCAAGATAAAAAGGTCAGATATTATCTCCATGTTATAATTAAGGAAACTGGGATTCAGAGAAATTGACTCTTTTATACAGACCTCGTGTTAGAAAATGGTAAACTGGACCTCAAACCTAGCCCTTGGGATTCCACATTCTACTTTCTTATAATATCATGTTAACATGTATTGAATGCCTACGACGTGCCAGGCTTCACATTGAGGGGTGTGATTTATTATCTTATTTCATTGTCCACAATTTCCATTCCAAGCAAAGTTTCTAACCCATCTCCAAATGTCTACATCTAAAGTGAGCAACATTTTAAAGTGTGTGCCAGGACAAAGTGTGCGACTTTTCCATAGGAGATAGCTCTCCTGGCTCCTGTTTCCAAAGACAGGCATGTCATAGGGTCATAGGGCTGGCCAGCGGGTGCTGTGCTCTGGGATGGCCTGCAGGGGGCAGGAGACACCAGGTCTGAGTAGATGCTCTGTCAAGTGAGTGGGAGCCTTCCTGGCCCTTTAAGGCCAAGGCTGGGCAGGGGGGCTTGTGGGGTGGGGAGGCGCCTTCTAGGTTCCTGACACTGTGCCAAGCCCTTTGCAAGTATTATCTCATTAACTTCTCAGAAGAGCCCTATGAAGGAAGGGTTAGTAGAGTACCCGTTTTACCAATAAAGAAACCGAGGCACGGAATGATTACTAGGTCTTCAAGGTCACACTGTAGTTGCTAGGCAGCAGGGCAACATTCACACCCTAGTCTGACTCCGCATCTCAAGCTCTCAGGCTCTGTGTCAGTAGGTCTCAACACTGGCTGCCCGTGAGACTCACCTGGAGTGGTCAACGCCACCAGTGCCTGGAGCCCACCCGTACCTAATCAATTAGACTCGCTGGGGAAGCTCCCCAGCGAGTCTAATCTGCAGCCAGCACTGGGAAGGCCTGCTTTACACTTTTTACCTATCTGCTTGTGTGGTTAACGTGAAATAGGTTCCTACCTGGAGCCTAACCTATTTCCCCTTCTGGGTCCCTGATGAGCCCTAACTTTTCTCTACTTTTTTTTCTTTTTATAAAATTTTTTTTTGTCTTGAATTTATTGGGGTGACATTTGTTAATAAAATTATATAGGCTTCAGGGGTCCAATTCTATAGTACATCATCTGTGAGCTTTTCAAAAGGATCTGCAAGTCGTCAGCTTTCTAGCTTTGGGCTACAAGTCTTTCCTGATCTTCCTGAATTATGTCACATTCTTAGAGTTTTTGTGTTTCTCCTTCATAGCATTTACCTGAAATGTGGTTAAATAAGTGTGTTCCTAGCTCTTTAATATCCCCTGCCCACCTGCTAGAATGTAAGCTCCATGAAACCAGTGACTGTGTTTCTCTTGTCCCCACATTTCCAGAGCCAGGCACAGTACCTGGCACATGAATACTGCACATATGACCCATCTTGCTTCCACTTTAATAATTACTTACAGAGTACTTGTTGTGCGCTGTGCACTTTGCCATTCATGGGGTATGAGCAAGAGAGAGGGAACCCCATTTTCCAGGCAAGGAGACTGAAGCTCTGGAATGTGAGAAGTCGGAAGCCAGCAAAGACAGGACTCAGTCCCAGGTCTGCAGATCCTTCCCATTCCTGAGTCCATTGCTCTTCTTCATGACCCTGACCACTGACCCCAGCCCCTTCGGAGGTGGATGCTGCTCTGTTTCCGAGGAACAGGGCTTTGAAGAAGGCACTTGAGTTAGCTGCTTATTCTTCCAACTCCCCAGTGTCTTCACCTCTTTTCTTCCCTTTAGGCAAAAACAGCTCCCCAGGCTCCTCCCTCTGTCTCCAGGGGCTGCCCCTCCTTCTCCATATCCTCTCTGGAGCTTTAGCCCAAACAAGGCTACTGAATAACCAGCCTGGTTAACCATTCCAACAGTGATGACGTCCTCAGCTGCGGTACCGCCATCAGGAGTAATCCGGGGTCCTCCTTCCCCAGCTTCCTGGTTGCAGGCCTGTGGGCAGCCCCCCGCTCATCCTCCTCAGGGGAGTTCTGGCCAGACACCCAAAATTGGACAAAAAGTCCCTGGAAGAGGAGCCTCTCTGGACTGAAAGCTCTTTCAGTGGTGCTGCCTCTGGGGCTGGAAGATTCACTTGCCAGACTATCTCTGGTGCCCCCTGCTGGGAAAAGCTGGGTGCAGGGACACAGGGGCACTTCTTTCTCCGTCCTCCGACTGGGGCTGTGGGTCTCCTGTGTGACATCTCGGGCTTGAGATGAACTGACATCAAAGCTGGAACCTGGAGGGACAAGGAAGAGCCAGTCACCTAAAAAGTTCATCGTGGGACCTTGAAGAGCACTTTGCAGAGGGCAACCCCTTTGCTCTACCTGGAGGAAGCTGGGGCGAGGCCTCTGCTCAGGGTTAGGCAGAGGATTAGCATCCAGTGAAGGGAGCAGAAGTTGCTGCTAACTGCTGTTGGCTCAGCTGAGCTTCCAGCCCCCGGAGCGGCTCCCATTTCAATGACAAGGCAAGTGTGAAAAATGGAGAGTGATGGAGATGTCACAAGCTCTCCGTGGCCTGCTCTCCATCCAACTGCGATCGCCTGGGGGCAGTTTGGATGTGTTTGTCCGTGTGCGTGCGTGTGTGTGTGTGTGTGTGTGTGTATGTGTGTGTGAATGCACACACAAGGCTGGGAGCTGGGAGGCCCTCTGGCTTTGGGGACCCACACTAGCCTGATTCCCTCCTGGGTCCGCTGGCCTAATTCCCAGCGGCAGCTACCACGCCAGACCCCCCACCCCAAGGCCATCTCTCCGCAGATTTGGCAGCCAGGAAAGGAGGGGCTGAGAGAAGGGGAGCGAAAGGACAGGACTGAGCGCTAATCCGTGGAGCTGATCCGGCAACCCTCTCCCACCCAGCTCTGCCATCCCTGGGCAATCTTCTCTGTGCCCTACAGGCTCCCCTCCTGCCTTCATCTCCTTCAGAAAGGACCCAGAAAGTTAAACTCACACACACAAACACACACACACTCACACACACACACAATCCACTTAAAAAAACACACCAAACAAACAGCAGGAGCAGGCAGACGAGTGAGCGAGCACGCGCGCACGGGAGGGCTCGGCTCCGTCCTGGAGGAAGAGCGCGCAGGCGGAGGGAGGCTGGGGCAGGCAGCGACCGGGACCAAGGTCCCTTAGCCCCTAGCAGCCTCCTTCATGGACCCAAGGATCCTGAGAGGGGCTGCCTCAGTTTAGGATGGGCAACTGTGTCAAGTCTCCACTGAGAAATCTCTCGAGGAAGGTATGTGTCGGGTATCTTCTCATCTGTCCCACAGGCTGCGCGTGGAGGGAGTGGGCATCGGAAGCGTGCCACCCTTTCCGTGGGGTCTGTCTAGAGCCGCTGCCCAGTTGTAACCTCCAGATTACCTCCTGTCACTCTTTCCTGTGTCCCAGACTCTGAGCTGAGCTGAGATTGGGACACGGAGCTACATGGGGGGACTGTGTTTGGGAATTTGCACAACATTTAGGAAAGAACCATGTAGCTTCTAGGATGTAAGATGAAAAGTGTGGATCCTTATTGTGTCACAGTGGACAGTCCCCTTGAAGCTGGAGATTGGAAGAGGGTTGAGCTGAGTTTTGACCTGGCTAAGGCTCCTCAGCAGTAGGGCCTGGCGCTTATTCACCTCCTGGGAGGGTCTCTGACCCTCTCTTGTGCCCTCTAAGCCTTCAGAGTTGTGGGTTTTGAGATAGTCCTGTTGCCACTGAAAGGAACCAAGCAGGGCATCCTTTTTTACCCTGCATAATTCTTAAGTGAGATCAGAGAATCTCAATTAGGACCAGACTGGTTCAGGGACCAGAATTGTTTCCATTGAGAAGTAGGATATTGAGCAAAGGTGCCTGCAGGTCACCTTCTGTAGTGGATGCAGTGTATGTACCAGGATAATGTCTCTTTGGAAAGCAAATGATTACCCCCAAAGCACCTATTATGTAAATCTGCGCTTTCATCTATGGGGTGAGCTCTGCCTGTATTTCTAGCCCTCTTTAGTAAGGCCATAGAAAAAATGCATAGATTTTAATTATTTATTTATTTATTTAAAGATTGTATTTAAAGTTTTTATTGATTTTCAGAGAGAGGGGAAGGGCAGGAGAAGAGAGGCAGAGAAACATCAATACGTGGTTGCCTCTCATGCCCCCTGCCCCCCCGCCCCCCAACTGGGGACCTGGACCACAACCTAGACATGTGCCCTGACTGGGAATCAAACCCAAGTCCTTTGGGTTGCAAGCCAGAGTTCAATCCACTGAGCCGCAGCAGCCGGAGCTCAATAGATATTTTTAAAGAAAGAAGGAATGATAGGGATGTTTTCCTGCAGTGCTTTCTTTTCCCAGACAAGAAACTTGTCTGGGAACTTGGGTTAGGTGACTTACCCAAGATCTCAGGTTAGCAAATATCTCTGCCCCGGACCCCATCCTACTTCCACAGTCAGTTTGACAGCTTCTCCATCTAGGACATTTCAGGCTTTTCTGCTCCTCACTGTGTTCCTCATTTAGCTAAGCCGCTCACATCCAATTCCTTGTAATCTTTGCTCTTCCTTGGATCCTTCTGAGGGTTGACTGTTTCTTCTGTGCAGCCTCCTCCCATCATCTGTCATCTTCTTAGGGGAGTCTTTTCACCAGAAATGGCCTCCACACTGTTGCAGAGAAATAGAAATTGATCTGAATAAGTTCAGAGGACCACAGAGTGACTTTTTCCCTGGCTCTGTCCAGAGCTTGAAGAGGTATATTCGTGAACAAGAATTGTCCTTTGGTGTCACCCCATGCATCTTCCCTTATGCAGCAGAGGACTTAAAGAATCAGATTTCTCAGCTCCCCTCTTTCCAGCTGTGTGACCTTGGGCAAGTTACTTGACCTCTCTGGGCCTCAGGTTTTTGTCCATCAAGTGGAAATACCTGGGATGGTGATTTTGAGGATTAGATAAAATGTTCTGCACACTACCTGGAATGTAGTCTCAACAAATGTTAGCTAGTAGTATTGTCATCATAATCATAATTTTCCACTCAGTTTTCTGAGAAGGTGGATGGAGGAAAAAAGGAAAATAGGAGAAGTTTTGAATTCATGGGAAAGGTTAAAGATCATAAAACTTATTGCATTCAATTTTATGTCTTTAAAAAATTACAGTTGCTTTTTCATGAACATTTACCATTTAATGTACCCAATTTCTATTATGTCATTATCACTTTTCCACTAAATAGTTCTGTTGACTATTTTAGAGAGAAAAGAGCTAGACTCTGAGATAAGAACTTTCCTAAGGTCACACAGCCAACTGGATGCCGAGCTGGGACTTAAACCCTGGTCTGTGTGAACCCAGCTGCTATTTCATTTTATTTTTGCCTCCCTCTTCCTCCTGCTGTCAAAAATGTTATTCATAGATTCTGGAGTCTGACCTCCCACGTCATCTGGTCCAAATTCCCACTGACCACAGCGGTCCCTCTCCTACCTCACCAAATGCTCACTCATTCAGCTTCTCCCGGAATACTTTGAGTGAGAGGGAGCTTGTAGGTCATGAGACCTGCTGGGCCCTCCTGTTGCTGTGCTACACTCAGGAGGTGTCCCCTCGGCCAGGAGACACGGCCCGCCTGTGGGCCATTGCCCGCTTGGCTTCCTGAGAGGGAGTAGGGACTGGTGATGGTGAGAGGTGTCCTGCCCCAGGCCCTAGAGGACAAGACAAGGCCGTCAGGTACCATCACTGGCCAGGGGAGGACAGCAGCCTCCTGGGGCAACTCGGTGCCAGGCAGGATTAGGATCAAGAAATGCAGTGGAAATTTCCCAGCCACCACGGTTCATTCTTCGTGGAAGCAAATGCTTCTCCATCCTTCTCATTTCTTTCCTGATTGGCAAATATTCCCCCACTTCCTCTGGAGCCAGCCGTAAATGCCTTCTGGCACGCAGCATTTCTTAAGTTACATCACCGCCACCGCCACCGTCATCGTCCTTGTCATCGGCATTGCGTCACCATGGCAACCCCATTTATTCCGCTTTTACCGTCCTCTAGGCGCTAGCTCATTTATTTCTCACAAAATCCTGTGAGTTGCCATGATTATCCTCATTGCATAAAGAAGGAAACTAGAACAAAGACAGGTGAAGTGACCTGACCAAAGCCATAAAGCAAGCAAGTGGCAGAGCCAGAATTGTCCCCAAGACTGTTTGAGTCCAACGCCAGTGAACAAAACCACCTCTTAGAGTTCTCGCCACCCGCCGTTGGCTCCTGCCGGGGCTGCATTCCCTTTGGGCCAGGTGTGTGTGCGAGTCAGCCTGAACTAAAAGTCTGTCTCTCTGCAACCGTCTCCTGAGACTGTGTCCTGGGATGAAGCCCCCATGGACAATCCCAGGCTTCCGTGGGGCCAGCCTCCAGTCAGAAGGTCCCTCTGGCTCTGTACTCACCCTACCTGCTCCCTGGAATCCTGTGTGTGTGGCGGAGGCTCAGAACCTCCTTTGGCTTCAAATCAGAGTGACCATTGATGTGCCTGGCATCCCTTAAATTCTGAGATTACCTAAGGCTGACCCTAATGGCACTCACTTGGACTTTGGTCTTGGACTGAGGTCCTTCACCTTGACTCTGAGCTGCTGCTTCTCCGTTGAGGAACCAGAATACTGTTTCTCTCTCTCTCTCTCTCTCTCTCTCTCTCTCTCTCTCTCTGGGCCAGAAGAGGCTTAGGAAGTTGAAAGGGAGTCTAGCTTGCAGCTCCACAGAGTGGGACTTTGCAGAGGGGTACACGTGAGACAGAGGGCAAGGTGAGGAGGTCAGACTACTCTGGCCTCAGCCTGGGAGGACAGGCTGCCCCCTAGCTTAGGATCTTCTCATGGGTTTGACCGTTTTTGAACTAGGGGAACCTGGCAGGAGTGCAGCAAGATGAAAGGGGGGAGATATGCAGTTCAGGCCTCAGGGCCTGGGGCTTCCTGGGGGTGGAATGGAGTGTTGTGTCTGGGGGCACGGTCTGTGGGCAGTGCTGACTTTTTATAGCTGCATGGGAACCATCAGGGAGGAGGATGGGTTGGCCGGGGCCTGGGAGCACAGCTATATTCGGTAAGCAGAGAGGGCCCAAGCTTCAGCCTCCAGAGGTCGGCAGGCTGGGCGGGGCAGGGAGCCAGGGACAGCGGCAGCAGGGAAGGGAGACTGGCCAGGGAAAGAGTGCCTAGTCTTGGGGCCACAAAGTGGGTGGGATCCAACCCACAAACATGCTTTGTGCCACCTGTCAAAAGGTGGGGCGACCTGGGGCTGCAGTGCCGTGGTGCTGCTCCTGTGTGCGCTCCAGAGGGGACACACAGCCTCCATTTAGCCCCAGCCCCCAACCTCTTACCCCTGCTTCATTCCTGTTAGCCTGTGTTTGCAGCCCGTAGTCTAGCAGATGGGCCGAGCCTGAGTGTGGATCCAGTGGGGTAGGGTCAGAAGTCAGTTTGGGAACTTAGCCCCGGGATTGCACTGGGATGCTGGGACGGTACTGGAAAAGGACGTTATGCCATTTACCTCTTGATGAAAACTTCCCGTTGGTTGGAGCAGAAGCCTCCCCCTGCCCGCTTTCCTCTCTGAGCCTCTGCATGCGCACTAGTGTGATTCTCTGCACATGTATGTGTCATGTGTGCGTGTGTGTGCGTGTACATGAGCCCCATGGTGGGTACCACACCCAGCTCTCCCCGGAACATCTGTTTCAGTCACGGATCGGAGACTCCATCTGTCAGACCAAGTTGACGCCTGCCCTTGCGCCTCCTGAGGGTTCTGAACCCTGCCGTTGGCCTCGCAAGGGGCTGCTCTTCTAGGACCAAGAGCCAGGCTGGGGCCAGGAGGGCCCGGCGGGCAGGGAGGTGACGCCTGCCTCTCTTTTATATTTGCTTGGTGCTGGCTGAAGATGCGCCAGGAGGAGACCGCCAGCTACAGGGCGGTGCAGATGAGCGAGGAGGGGCTGGCAGCCCGCGGACCGCTCCTGATGCTGGCCCAGAACTGCGCCGTCATGCACAACCTGCTGGGCCCCGCCTGCATTTTCCTGCGCGAGGGCTTCGCCGAGAGCCGGAGGCCTGTACGTAAGTCGGCCCCAGTGGAGCCACGCTCGGCCTGACTTCACGGGGCGTGAGGAGGTGCTGGGAAGTAGAGGGGCTCTGTACACAAGAGCATGTAACCCGCAGCAAGCGCACCCCAAACCCTCGGCCTGCGAATCTGACTCCTAAAAATTCCCACTCATGGCTGCCAAGCACCGGTGAGCCCACCTCCATCAGCAAGAAATAATGACAGCTGCTCACATTGTTTTGGGGTTTTTTCTGAGCACTTACTACATGCCAGGCAGTGTGCTAAGAGGTCTGGCGCATTTCCTCACGTAAGACTCAGAGCGACTCTAAGAGGTAGGTACAGTTATCCCATTTTGCAGCTGAGGAACCTGAATTGGAGAGGTGACCTGCTTCAGGCGACGGCTTGTAGGTGACGGAGGTAGGACTCAGACCTGGGGAGCCTGACTCAAGGGCCTCTTGAGCTCTGAACAGCAGCCCCAAGCACACAGCGCTGTTCAGTAGAACTTTCTACCGTGATGAACGTTCTATAATCTGCACTGTCCAAGTGGCTACGGGGCACTTGGTATCTGACTAGTGCAACTGAGGAACTGAGTTGTTCATTCTGTTTAATTCCCATTCAAGTTTAAGTAGCCACATGTGGCCACGTGGCTGGATGGCCTCCTTCAGGTGTCTGACCAGCCACGGGGAGGAGGGAGCCATGGTGGTGTACAGATGCAAACGTTTACAGATCCGTCTATTGAACGCCATGCGCCGACACGCTATGTACCTTGTTTCCTGGTATGTTCACAAAGGCACTGTAAGGAGGGCCTTGTGTTAACCTCTCTTACAGATGAGGAGACTGCGGCTCACAGGAGTGACCTGCGCAAGGTCCCATTGCTAGGAAGCAGCGGGTCCGAGCTTTGCTCTCGAGTCTGTCTGCCCCTAGGGCCCACACTCGTCTCCCTGAGCCTCTTCGGCTGGGGAGAAAGGAATGGGCGTGTGCTGGTTTCCATCTGACTCCCCACTCCAGTTGCTCATGGTCTCCCGGCCACATGGGTGGGCATCTCCAGTCCTGCCCCAGAGCACAGCACACCTCCCCCTGCCTCTGCACCAGCCACCAGGACTCAGCCAGACACAAGCCGCTACAGTGGGGTACCAGGCTGTCCTGCCCCTGACCTGTCTACACAAGATGTGTGGGAGGCTGCACTGGGCGCCACTGGTACCTCGTTTCCCTCCAGTGGGTCCTGGAGAAGTGGGGGTTGCTTGAGCCTCGCGAGTGCACCGGGCATGTGACTGCATGGGCGGACCCTCGCGACCTGCCCACTGTCACTTACTGGGGGTGTGGGCATCACAAAACAGCTTTTTTTTTTTTTTTTAAGATTTTATTTCATTATTTTTAGAAAGAGGGGAAGGGAGAGAGGCAGAGAGGGAGAGAGACATCAATGTATGGTTGCAGTTCACCTGCCTCCAGCTACAGACCTGACTGGAGACCTGGTTTGCAACCTGGTTATGTGCCCTGGCTGGGGAATCGAACCTGCGACCTTAGGGTTTGCAGGCCGGCGCCTTAACCACTGTGCTACCAACCAGGGCTACAAAACAGCTTTTTGGGTCACTCAAGATCCAGGTCTGACTTAGAACAGCTAGTGGGTGATAAAGGTAGGATTAGGTGGGAGATGATGTGACAACCCTTGCACTGTGCACCGTGACAGGCCTTCTAAGTGGAAGTCCAGTCCATGCAGTCACCTAACAGACACACACACCTCAACGAAGCCCGCCCTCAGCTAGAAATGCCTCCTGCAAGACCTGGTAGCTTGCAGCCCGCTCGTTCCGAGCACGCGTACACATTCAGCAATGTCCTGCCACTTAGGGCCACTTCTGGGCACCAGTCCCGTGCTCCTGCTTGTCCCGTGAGATATTGCTTAGTAGCCTCTTTCTAGAAGATTCTCGTACTTTCCAGAGCTGGGGTCCCTTGCTCTGGGGCCAGTGTGGAGTGGGTAGGCAGCAAGTGCCCCTACCCACCCTGACCCTTTTGGCTACAGCAGCCTGTGTGCACAGCTGAGATGCTGTACGCTCACGGTGGCACACCTGCGTGTCCGTGTTCACAACAGGTGTGCCCATACCTGGCATGCGCTTCCTCAGGGCAGGCACACCTGTCCCAGGTGCTCCCTGCCCAAAGGCAGAGAACTGTGTCATCTGGGGAAGAGGAGCCCTGTGGACCCGTCTGGGAGCTTACTAAGCGGGCCCAGCTGGGCAGCCCGTGTCCCTCCTGGGCAGGCCCAGGGCACCTGCCCGCTGCAGCCTGTGCACCTGCTCTTTAGAGACTCCTTTGCCATCTGTTGTGCCGCCTAGACCTGGGGTTTCCTTGATTCCCCAAGGAGGCCTAGGCACTGCTTGGGACTTGAGATGTGTGCTTTGGACCCTGGTGGCAGCTAGCGGCACTGGTGGCCCCCAGGGTCCTATGCTGTGTCCTGTGACAGGGCAAGGTGTAGGATGGGGGTGAAACTGGAGAAGGTAGAGCAGTGCCCAAGAAGCAGGGCACAGCCCTAACCCTGACTCCACAGCCTCAGGTCCTCTTCCGCCTCCTGCCTCGGGCTACCTGTCTGGTCCCTGCTTTCTCTCCCCTCCAGCCCCTCTCTTGTCTCCGCACCTTGCAGGCCTCCTTTCTGTCCTGACCTCCCGCAGGCCCCGCTTCATTTGCAGGTCGTTGCCTTTGGACCAGCTCTGTTCTCTGACATATATTTGTGTCTGGAATAAGGGGCTGGGCACGGAGGTTCTGTGTCCAGGCACGATGGGACTCTTGGGTCCCTGGGTATCTCCCATGACCGTGGGAGACGTGGATGTGCACTTTTTCCCCTCAAGGACATGGTCCAGGCATGCCTCTGCTGCAACCCTGTGCCTACCGCCACTGGCTTGCATGGCCCTCAGGTGGGGCATCTCATGACTCGGGGCCCCTTGCGGCTGCTGATGGGACATGTTCTTTTGTTTCAGGACAGATCACTACGGCCAGAGGAGATTGAAGGTAAGACCTGGCCCCTTAGGGGAAAGAGTTACTCTGCTGGCCCTCCAGGAAGCTAAGAGAAGGGAGGTTGGTGGGAACGGAGGCAGACACACCTTGGCCCCCTGGGACAGGGCCTGGCTCCCAGAGTTGGGGGCAGCTCCAAGCCAGTGGGCCTTATGACTGCCTTTGCCCCCGGAGGCTCTGCGGGTCCCACCTCCAACCATGTCCACCTTTGTTCCCTTCCCCAGAGCTCCGGGAGGCCTTCAGAGAATTTGACAAGGACAAGGACGGCTACATCAACTGCCGGGACCTGGGCAACTGCATGCGCACCATGGGCTACATGCCCACCGAGATGGAGCTTATTGAGCTGTCCCAGCAGATCAACATGAACTGTGAGTCGCTCCACGGCACCTCCATTCCTTCCCACCCTTGCTTTGGCAGCCCTCTGTAGTCAGACAGGCCTGGGTTCAAATTCTGGGCCCGCCTCCTAACAGCTCTGGGACCTGGGGCAAACCCTTCACCTCTCTGAGCCTCAGTTCCCTCACCTGGAAAACAAGGGGTGTAGTGGGGGGTGAAGCACAGGAAGTCAATTAGGGGTTACCTGTGTGCCCCGGACCTGGCGCACAGTGAGTTCAGTGGAGGATGCTATTATTACTACGTTTTTCTCTTAGTTGGGTTCTCCCAGAGGCAAACCTGAGACAAGAATTTGAAAGTCCAAGCAGTTTTTTTAGGAGTTGATGAGTAGGGAAGTGAGACAGAGAGAGAAGGAGTCAGCAAAAGGTGCCTTGTCAAGCCAGCCATTGCTGGCCAGAGTCTAATTCTGCTGGGGAACTTGGGGAGTTAGGGGGGCAGCCCACCTCAGAGTTATCCCTCAGCCTTCCCATGGGGCATTTATGCCCCGAATTCCCATCAGTCACTGGTGGGCAGCTGTCAGGTTAGGTGTCAGGTCCCTGACCCTCACACCTGCTGAGAGAGCCAGTTGGGAACTGGGCTTCCACTTGCATAAAGGTCACCCTATGGGCCAGGTGCTGAGACCTCTGCTTCCCTCCCCGCCCTTCTGCGAGTGTCTCTATGTTTCTGCCTCTGAAATTCTCTACCTGTCTCTGTGACCTAATGTTTCTCCCATCCATATCTACCTCTATCCGCTTCCTGACTTTGCCCTTTGTCAACCCATGAAACATTCTTTGGCAAATGACCTGTCCGTGGTCACTTCTCTGTCATCATGTGGCCTTTGGTTAAACCTTGGACCTGGCGCTGGGCCTGTCAGGGAGGGGTTGGGAATGCCCTCCATTGCCTGGTTGGAGGTGGTTAGATGGATGGCCTCTCTCTCCTCTGTCCCCAGTGGGTGGCCATGTGGATTTTGATGACTTTGTGGAGCTAATGGGACCTAAACTCCTGGCGGAGACGGCAGATATGATTGGAGTAAAAGAACTGAGAGATGCTTTCCGAGAGGTGAGTGATGGGCAGTGGACAGGCAGGGCGTGAGTAGGTTGTTAGAATCCCTACCCCATGATGCAAGTTGAAACCTGAACCCTGGGTCCCAGACTAGGGAAGGAGCTTGGACAGAGAAAGTTCTCTGGTGAAAGGAGGGACCCTGACTCTGGGGAAGGAGCTCAGCCTGGGGATCTGCTTCTGACAGCCTCCATGTTGTAGCCGCCTCCCCCTCCTTCCTGCCCTCTCTAGTTTGACACCAATGGTGATGGGGAGATAAGCACCAGTGAGTTGCGAGAGGCCATGAGAAAACTCCTGGGCCATCAGGTGGGACACCGAGACATAGAGGAAATTATCCGAGATGTGGACCTCAATGGGGATGGCCGAGTGGACTTTGAAGGTAGGTGGGGCCTGAACTTGGGAGAGAAAGTGGTCATCTGCAGAGCCTCCACCTGTATATCCATCATTCAATCCTCTCCGGCTTTCCATCCCTCCTTCCATCCTGCCAGCCCTCCGTCCACACGCCACTCCAGTCTGCTGCCCATCTCTATCCATCCATCCACCTCTTCATCTGTCCAGGTGCCTACTTATCCACTCGTTTATCTCTAGATAGTTATTCATAGAGCCATTTACCCACGCACTCATCTGTCCCCCGTGCACCTACTCATTCTTCTGTCATTGACCCACGCATCCGTTCCTGCACCCATCTACCCACGTGCACCTCTCCATGCATCCGAATGTCTCTACATTTGTCCATACTTTGATGTATCTCTGTCCATCTACCTCTATTTCTACCCATACTTCCATCAATCTGTTCATCTATCTGTGTAGTCATTTGCCCATCAGTATTCATCTATACATCCATCTATCTGTCCATGTCCTTCCATGGAAGGTACAAGGTCTGCCCCGAAAGTATCAGCTGTGCAAACTGTTTTGCCTATATTGACATTGACGTGATACTTTCCGGACAGACCTAGTGTTTTCGGAGCCCCACATCCCTCCCGCCGGCACCCGGGCAGGCCCCTAAGGTCTGACCCAGCTCTCCTCCTCAGCCGCAGCGCCCACCACCCCTTCGCTCCCACTGCACCGCTCAGCCAAACCAAAGGACTTCTGGTGCATGAACTTGCTGGGCCCCTGTTTGGACACACTGTTCTTTTTATCAGCATGCCTTTTATTCTGTTGTTCATGTGGGCTAAATTCCTCTCATCCTTCAAGATCCATCGATGGGACACATCCTTCAGCTCTTCTTCCCTGGTTCTCCAGGTTGAACTGCCTCTTTTCTGGGCCTCACAGCACCTCAGGGTCACCCTTGTTCTTCAAACTGTCCCCTCATTGCTACTTACAGTTGTCCTTTTGCTTGACTCTGAACTTTTTCATAAGAGGAGCCTTGTTTTCTCTTTTTTTTTTTTTTTTAAGATTTTATTTCATTATTTTTAGAAAAAGGGGAAGGGAGAGAGGCAGAGAGACATCAATGTGTGGTTGCTTTTCACCTGCCTCCAGCCACAGACCTGACTGGAGACCTTGTCTGCAACCTTGTTATGTGCCCTGGCTGGGGAATCGAACCTGCGACCCTTGGGTTCGCAGGCTGGCGCCTTATCCACTGTGCTACCAGCCAGGGCGAACCTTGTTTTCTTTATCTCTGCATTTCTCACATAACTCAGTACCTGGCACACAGCTAATGCTCCATGAAAGGTTTTTTTTTTCTCCCAAAGGAATCAGTAATAATCACAATGTTTATCCTTTATTGTACACTTATGTATCAGTCATTGTGCTAAGTAGCTTTACATCTTTTATGTCATTTAATTCTCACAATGACTTTCTAGATTCCACTGTTATTACCTCGTGAGTTGAGGAAACTGAGGCTTAGAGAAGTAATGTCACTTGCTTGGGACTGCCTGACTAGTAATAGGCAGAGCTGTGTCACAGACGCAGGCCTAGAATCTCTGCCATTGCACACCTGACACTGTGTGTGACACCATTGGCAACACTGTTTGATACGGGGAAAAACACGGTGAAACCTTGACTCCATACTCCAGATACTGAGTTCTAAGCAGAAAGGCTTAGAACTACGCACCAGGTTGTGAGCGTGTCCGGAACACAATGGCTGGGAGGCCTTTTATGGGGAGTGGTTGTTCTTCAGGGTTGAGTAGAGGGGGCTAGATGGAAGGAAGGCCTTGCTCTCACGCGATCCAAACATCTCAGGACACCCTGTATCCAGGTAAGTGCTCCTCACAGATGATCGCCCTGCCCTGAAAACCCAGCATCCCTCAGGCGTGCTCCTAGAATGTATCACACCTCTGTGTGCTGAGACCTGACTCCTGCCTCAGGGAGCCCCCACCAGCAAGGAAACCAGAGGCCAGCAATATAGCTCATGCTGTTTGGGGCAAGTACAATGGGCTGTGGGCTACAGAGGGGATGCCTGTACCAGTCTGGAGCAAGGATTAAGGAAGGCTTTCTGGAGGACCTTAAAAATAAATAGAGCCCTAAGAAATGAGTAGGAGCTACCAGGTGAAAAAGAAGGAAGACAAATTTATCCAAATAAATCCTACACGTGGATGTTATGACATCTTTATTCATAATTGCTAAAATCTGGAAGTAACGAAAATGTCCTTTAGTAGAGGCATGCATAAATAAACCGTGGTCCATTCGACAATGAAATGTTGTTCAGAGCTAAGAAGAAAGGAGCTTCCGAGCCATGAGAGATACGGAGGACGCTCACATTTATACTACTAAGTGAAAGAAGCCCATGAGGAAAGGCTACATACTGTGTGATTCCCAACTATATGACATTCTGGAAAAGGCAAACTGTGGAGACAGTAGAAGACCAGTGGCTGTGGGAGGCTGTGCAGGGAGGGAGGGAGGGACGAACAGGCAGAGCGCAAAGGAATTTCAGGGCAGTGACACTGTTCTGTGTGAGACAATGAGGTGGGTATGTGTCATTCATTCTACATTTGTTCAAACCCATAGAATGGACAACACCAAGAGTGAATCTTCATGTCAACTGCACTTGGGGTGATGATGATGTATCAGTGTCTGTTCATCGATTGGAATAGTTGTGCCACTCCGGTGGGATGTTGATAGCCGGGGGGATGCCTGTGTGGAGGCAGGGAATATGCGGGAACCCTCTACTTGTGCCTAATTTTGCTGTGACCCTAAACCTGCTCTAAAAAAAAATCATAAAACCTAACCTGAAGAAAGGAAGAGCGAAGACGCAAGCTGCCGGAATGCTGGGGGGGAGGCGGGGAGGGGGTGAGAGCCAGTGGCCCCTCCAGTGCTGCAGGCGAGCTGTGTGGTTGGAGCATGAGGCTGGGGGAGGGAGAGACGAGGCCACAAGGCCATGAGGTCACACGGGATCAGGATATGGACATCACCCATGGGGCTCCAGGAGGGGTTGGACAGGGTCCGACATGCGGCTGAGGAAGCTTGAGCTAGCTGCTATATAGAAGGTGGGCTGGAGGAGGCCACTTGGATGTGGGGGACCGGAATGGAGTTGGGAGCAGTGGCAATGGAGAGGGGACACAGATCTGAGGGAGATTTGGACACAGCATCTCGCGCTGGGCCTTGACTGTGGCTCTCGCCGCCCTCTCCTGTACCCTTGTAGAATTTGTCCGGATGATGTCCCGCTGAGGCCTGAAGGGCCCCTCCAGGACCGCCAAGCCCCCACAGGCGGGGAGAAGAGGAGCCAGAGCTGGCCTCACCCTACTGTAGCTGCCGAGAGCCCAGGGTATGCTGGCGGATGGGGCCTGCCTGCAGCCGGGGAGATGCCCACCCTGGACCCCCACCCCTCCGCGCTGTGAAACAACTCCTGCAACTGGAAAAGGGGTGCCCGCCGACAAGGAGGCCACAGTGCCAAGCCCGCAGAGGTCATGCAAGGCGCCAAGTGCCATGTACCCAGCCACTGCTGACTGGGTGGGCCAGGGAGCCCCCCAGCAGACCCCACAATAGCATGTCTGCCCTGGGGCAAAGCTTCTTGCTGCCCTCCTTAGCTCTGTGCCCATCCCAGCTCGCCTCAGCCCTGTTATCTCAGAACCAATAAAAACATTTCCGAGAGCAAGGCAGCCGTGGGGGTCTTTGCTTTTTGGGCCTGGTTAGATGATACATTTCTTGAGTACCAACTGCATGCCCAGAACTGGCTGAACATCCCTGCATCTCCATGTGCATCTCCTGAGTGCCCACCCAGCCGCTTCCTCACCGACCTCAGAAGCCCGGAAGTGGCACCTTTACCTGGAGGCGGTCGTGGGTTAGCTGGGCCTGCAGCTGCCACAAACAAAGTCAGTAATGCTTAAGCGACATGACCTAGGGTGAAACCAATTTTACCATTGGCTTATTCTTATTAGCAAGAGTTACGTTCCTAAGCATCTCATCCAACAAAACGTTATTCCAGGACCTGCTGTCTCGGAAAAAGAATGGAGGTTGGGTAAGCATCTGGCGGAGTCTGCCCCACTTCCTGTCTTATTGGAGCTCCCTACTGGCCAGGGAAACAGACACAAAATAATCACATTGTTATATGATTACAAATTGTCATGCTGCTGTTCAGGAAGAAGGGACCCTCCAATGGGTACCATAAGGAGGCCCGGCCTTCTCTGGGGAGAGCGGGCGGCTTTCCCGAGGAAGTGACCAGGTTTTTGCCCCGGGGGAAATCCCAGTGTATGCGAAGGGACAGGTGTAGAAACAGCTGCCATCCTCTCCCCTGAGCAGAAAGCAGACTAGTAGGTTGGTTAGGCTCTGGGTTTACTTGCTGTGTGACTTTGGGCCAGTCATGTCTCCTCCCTGAACCTCAGTTTCCTCAAATGGAATATGGGGAAAATAAAGGCTAATAAAGTCCACAGTACGTGCCCTCGGTGCATTGCACTGCACACCCCAGGGGACACTGTTGACATAATTGCAGTGGAATTGTGCTGTGGGGCACAATTGTTAATCTGGTATAATCATTGTAATTAATTTAGGTAAGTGATGGGTTGAAGGAGTCGGAAGGAGAAGTCTGTGGGTGGAAGTTGCCCAGGATCTTTGACAGGCATGGGGCATAATCAGATGGGGGTGTGTGATGGAGCCAGATATTCCAGGACAATGGTTGTCAAGTTTTAGTGCCTGCAAGAGTCACTTGGAGGATTTGTTAACCCACAGACCTGGGCCCTAGTCTGGTGATACTGATTCAGTGTTTGGGGTGGGGTCCATGACTTTGCATCTCTAACAAGCTCGCAGGGGATGCTGAAGCTGCCCAGCCTGTGGACCACAATTTGAATAACACTGCTATAAATTCCAGATACGTGGGAGGCAAGTGTGCTTCCAGGCAGCTGAGGGGGAGGGGCGCTGGGAACTAAAAGCCAGAAGTGGGGGGTAAGGGGGCAACCCTGGGCCCATACGGTGTGGCCCGGGGCAATCCTTGTCCTTAGACCAGGCAGGGAATGTAGGAAAAACTGGGAGTCCATGCCAGAGACCTGTGTAATCCACATGTCCCTGTGGGTAGCAGGGCTGAGCTCCAAATTCACTCAAATAATCCAATTCTGAGACTAAGCCCTTGGCTCAGTGCCCCATGGCAGCCTGCGGCCCTGCTGCTCCTGTGCCCACTTAGCTCTGCCCAGAGGCCCCAGATCTCCACTGTTGCCGAAATGCAATGTTTTTGGAGGGCCAGAGGGCTTCCATGAACATCTTTGTTAGCTGACCCAATTCCCTGGGGCACCACAGGGAAGGAGTTAGGGTGCTGGGTAGGATGCGTCTGCCCTTAGTATGGCCTCTTAAAAACAAACACACAAACAAACACAAAGTGGCTTTAAGCGATTTGATGACACAGCCAAGCCACTGTTCAGAGGAACCCTCGTGCCCAGGACAAGGTGGGGCCTGGGGCTGCGGTGGGATTCTGCCTCCGCCAATGCTGAAGCTAGAATGCCTCCCCCTGAACTTGTCCTATACTAGGGGTGCCTAGTAAGATGGTTTGAAGAAAGGGTTGTGTTCCTTTCCAAGACTGAAACTCATTTCCTAGAAGGACCCTATCCCAGGCAGAAATTCTTTCTGTCCCCTCACTGCACAACAGCTCTAATGCCTCCCTGGTGGGGCTTGGTGTGTGTCATCTTAGAAGAGCTCTCGTTGCCAAAAGGTTCACCTAAGCCTGGATTTGCCTGCCTCCCAGTGACTTGTAAAGTCCAATTCACTTACAAACACTTTCAGCTAATAGTTACTGTGTGCCTATTATGTGCCAGGTCCTGTGTCAGGGTCCCTACCTTCAAGGAGCTCAGACTTGAGGCGGAAAGACATAAGAAAACAGACAAATGTGATGCAGTGGTCCTACTGACTAGGTTACTCCCAAGGTTAGCCTAGGAGAAGTGGGGGTACATTAAAGGCTCCCAGTCCAATCTGGCTGGGTGTGTGTGTGTGGAAGGACAGATTTGCTGGGACCTGAAGGATCAGCTGTGTTTAGAGGAGGTGAGGGGAAGAGCGTTTCTGGTTGAGGGAACAGCATGAGCAAAAGCCCAGAGGAAAGGAGGACCCTGGCCCCTTTGGAAAATGAAGCAGTTCCATCTGCCTGGTGTTCTGGGCTCCCTTGGAGGGAGATGCAGAGAGAGATGATGCTCATCGGAGAGGCAGGGCCCTATCCCACCACAGGCCTGGGTGTGTGACGAGGCTCAGGTGGGACCTCTGAGGGGCTGCCTTCTTGTGTGAGCCAGGCCCCCAGCAGCAGAAACAGGGTTCCCTTTGGGGCAAGTAGGTGGAGCAAATCACAAGGCAGCTGAGGGCAGCCTGCAGCAATGTGGTTCAGAATAGGCTCTGATCAAAAGACCAAGAAAACAGACATTCTGCGCCTGTGATAGAAGAACACTACACTTGGTGTCTTGCCAAAAGGATCAGACTTGAGTCTGATTATGTCTCTGAAGCCAGCGGGCGATTGGCAGGAAGTTCAGAGGACAGGGGAACATGTTGAATTATACTGTGTTCCTTCAGCAAAATCAGACTGGGAAACTCCCCAGGTCAAATGACTCTAGTTCTTCAACAGATAAATTACAAGAAAGACTAAGAGATGGAGGGGACTTGTAGATTAAAAGAGACTTAAGAGGTACCAAGTTAGAAAACAATGGGACTGACTACACAGTGTCTAGAGTGAAGAAAACTATAAAGAAACACAAGGCAATTATTCCTATAAACGTACAAATAGCAAAATAGCAGTTGCTTTCAGAGAGTGGGAGGGAGGGGTGGTAGAGGATAGGAGGTGTCAGGCAAAGTTCTAGTTCTTAACCCATGTAGTTTTCTTTTTCTTTCTTCTTTTTTTGCCTTACAGTTCACTGAGTTGTACATTTGTTCTGTATGTTTTTTCCTGTTTGTCTTATTTTATGATAAAAAGGTTTTTTTCAAAAGTGAACTCAGGAGCCAGCCACCTGGATTCAAATCCCAGCTCTGCCACTTATTAGCTGTACTGTATCATCTTGGGTAAGTTTTAAGACCCCCTGTGCCTCAGTTTCCTCATCTGTAAAATGGGGATGATGTTATAGGTTGTTTTGAAGATTAAACAAGTCAGTGTACTCGAAGCCTTTAGAAAAGTGCCTGGCACACAGTAAGCTTATAAAACTTTCTGCAATTATTGTATTGTTATTCTCTGTTTTCCCACCCTTTCTCCCATGTGTCCTCACCCTTCTGTGAGTCCTCTCTCAAGGAATGGGGAAGGAAGAGCCAGTCATGGCAGTGTTCAGTGGCTGTGGTAGTGACAAGGTGATCACAGCTCAAATCTGGGCTTTGGCTCTATGACCAAGGGGTGACTGTCCACACAGAATGGTCCTGCTGGTGACCCTGATCCTGTTGGCTGTGCCAGAGGCTCAGGTTGCAGGAAGGGAATATCCCGTCACTCCTCTGGGGGTGCCTGCCAGCTGTTTCTGTCCCCTGGCTGGTGCCTGTCTTTCCTAGAAGGAAGATGAAGAGACCAGTATCATGATTGAGGCATGAGCTTCGGTGGTGGTGTGAATCTTGGTTCTAATCCCAGCTCTGCCACATAAGGGAATTAAGGGCTATAAGTGTTAAGAGAGTCCCTTTTCCTCTTTGAGCCTCATTATCCATTAATGATACTAATTGTACCTCCCTGGTGAGGTGACTGCAGTGAAATAATCCATGCATTACACTCAGTACAGGGCCTGAGTCAAGGCCTTCACATACGCTGTTTTCTGATCCTAGAATGCTTTTCTCTGCGTTCTTTGGGACTGGGGTTAAACGTCTCCTTATTGGCAGAGACCATTTCTACATTGTTCACTGTATGTCTCCAGTGCCTAGAAGGTACACAGTAATTATTTATTGAATAAATTAACAAAATCCATGAATATATAAATGAATATATTTGTTCACTCCTCTGTCATGTGTTTTCCCTGATTGGCGTTTGAGGGATGTAGCGCAAGGATCTTGTCCGCCGCACCTCCCGCAGCCTCTTGCCTGGCCCGGCGCTCCATGCACAGTCAGGGAATACTGGCCAGACGGAGGTGCGCCTTGGAGTGCAGAGGATGGCAGCCACTCGTGATGGCCATCCCCCGGTGCAGGAAGGGCTCCAGGCCTGTCCCTGGGGGCCTCCTGACCTCACTCTCCCTCTGTTCTAATGTCTGGTCTTTTGGGATCATTTGCTGTGTTCAGAGGCTTCAAAGTTGCAGGCAGTGCCGTGGAATGGCAAAGAAAGGATTGGGAGTTGGGCAGACCTAGATTCTAGTCCTTGCTAGGTCATTTACAATCTCTGGGACCTTGAGCCAGTTGGCAAAGCTTAGTTTTCTCATCTGTTCAAAGGCAATAACAATAATAACACACCTGCTTGGAAGAGCTTCAGTGATCAAATCAGGTAACAGACATGAAAGTCCAATATGGGTTAAATAGTCAGATACACATGTGTGTTGTCACTAGTATTAATAGCTACAAATGTTTGAAACAGCCACTGAGAACCAAATCCTAGGGTGACACTGGAGTTCTGGAGAGAGACTGCGTATCTGTCAACATTCATTCTCCCCAACTTTCTTAGCAAGAAAATTCCCAATTTCTGTGACATTTAGATTCAAGACTACGTTTCCCAGCCACCCTTGCTTTCTAGTTGTAGCCTTGTGCCCAAGTTCTAGCTAGTGAATATAAGCAAATTCTGTTAAGAGTTCTTCAAAGGAGAGACCTGACTTCCCTTGCCCCTCTTCCTCCTCATTGCTAGCTGGAATGCAACTCTGAGGATTGGAGCTTGAGCAGCCATTTTGGACCATGAAGAAATTGTCAGTGCTGAGTATGGTGGGACAACCTGGGTCCCTGACACCTTCTAGAAGCCTCCCCAAAAGCCCTGCAGTGCCTTATTCCACACCCCTTTAAAAGAGAGAGAAACTTCTTTCTCATTACAGCCAAAATTACTTCGAATTTTTCCTGCAGTTGCAATCAAATTTAAATAGGATTGATATACTCTCCAAAAAGGAAGAGTTCACAGAGGCTAGATGAGTTTTATTTTTAATTAATAAGCACTTGTATAACACCAGCTATGTTGCTGGCATTCAATGAAGCCCTTCCCAAATATTAACTTGTTAATTCTCATTATAACTCTATGAGATGGGGACTGTTATTCCCATTTCACAGATAAGTCCTGGAAACTTCATGGGAAGGAGGAGGGAAATGGTTCTTGAAATGTCCACCTTTCAGATCTTGCATCTGTTCATTCTTTCATTCAACAGATATTAACTGACCACGTGTCCTCTGCTGGGAGTTAGGGATAGGGACAAATAGATTTGATGACTGATGTCCTGAAGCTTACAGTCCAAGCTACACTGTCCAGTATGGTAGCCACTAGTCACATGTGGGTATTTAAGTTTAACTTAATTAAAACTAAATAAAAACTTAGTTCCCTAGACATACCAGCCACATTTTTTCATTTGTTCCATAGCTGCATACGCAGTTGGTAGTTACTGTACTAGATAGTACAGCTATGGTACATTTCCATTATGGTAGTAAGTTCTGGTCTAAAGGGACAGCTGACAGATGGGCCTTTTACAATCCAGGGGACAAGCTCTGGCTATCCTATTTCTTCTTGTTGCTTCCTTAATTTGCCCAGTTCTAGGGGAGAGAATGGAAAAAATAAAGATGATGCTTTATTTATTTGTGAGTTATTGTCAGCTTTGTGTTAGGTTCTTATTCATCATCTCACCCTATTTTACAAATGAGGAGACTGAGGTACAGAGAGGAGATGCAACTTACCAGACTTACACTTCCAGTAGATCATAAGGACTGTCCTTGGTGGTCCTGATCTCATTAATTGTGTCCTTAAAACAATTAAAAGAGTCTGGGCAATAATAAGAACATCTGACATATATAGAGTGCTTTTGAAAGTCGTGTAAGGCACTCTCCTGCAGTTCACTTTCTATCATGTTGAGCCTAACTCTAGGAGACGGAAAATTCTGATCACCTCATTTACAGCTAAGGAAACTAGTGCCAGAGGGGAGTGACTTGCCCAAGGCCACCCAGGTGGGAAGCTGTTTGGTGTTTCTGTCCTTGTCCTAGGCAATCCTAGGCCTGGCTGGGTTCTTCGCTGTGACTCATATCCTCATGGGGAAAAGAAAGAAAAACCAAGTTCATTCTCCCTCCCGTATAGTTTGAGATCCAGCCAGGTTTCTCTTGGTTCAAGTGGCCCACTTGGGGTCAACACCATTGTTCCTTGCCTCTGGGTGGCTCTGGTCCCCCTGCTGTCTAACCACTCTAGGCCCTGGGCTAGGAAACTTGGCTTTGGTCCCAGACCACCCACTTTCCAGTCCAAGGGCTGGCAGGGCAGATTTAGCAGAAGGCAAGACTGGCCTCCACCCCCTTTCTATGTTTACCTTTTGAACTTTCATTGTGAGCTTATCTTTAAGGGGCAAAAATATTCCATAAGCTTAAAATAGGCAAGACTTAATTAATAGCATGCTTTGTTCTTCTGATCCTTATCTGTACAGGAAGACACACCCCTTTTCAGTTTTGTGGGTCAAGGTGAAGCTGCCTCTGGGGGCTCACAAGCAGCTGCTTATTTTCCACGTTTGAACCTGGTTCCCTTTGGCTTTTCCCTCCCCGAGGTGGAAGGGTTTTTCCCAACTCTTTCGCCAGAGCACTTCACCAAGGCTTTGCTATTTATCATGTGCCAGCAGTATATGCTATAATAATTTCTTCTTATATGATTACTAGCCATTGTGCAATGAGGACCTTACTATGGGTCACTCTGTTAAGGGCTCCTAACACCCTTAGGTGGGTCTTCTTATTTGCATTTTATGGATGAGAAAACTGAGGCCCAGAGAGAAGAAATTACTTTCCCAAGGCCACACAACTCTAAAACGTGGAGCTAGGCCTTTATTCCGGGTCTCTATACCTCCCACACCCATGACTAATATTTACTGAGCACTTAGCTATGGGCTCTAGAGTTCTGCAATACTAGCTTTTAAGACATAACCGTTTTTAGTTTCCTTGTTTAAAATATGTCTTTTTTGCTCTGACGATCCTATGAGGTACATATAGTTATTCTCACCATTTCACCGATGAGGAAACCGAGGTTCAGAAAGGTGAATTCATTTACCCAAAGTCACACAGTGATTAAGGCTGGAGATGTGATTTCCACCAAGTTGTGTTTGATAGGTAACCTGGCTCAGGGGAAAAGTAGATTAGAATTAAAAAAACAAGTAGATTTTGGTTCTTCATTGTGAGGCAAATCACTTAACCCTTCTGAACTTTAGCGTTGCATCTGCACAATGGTGACACTCTAGTTTCCCAACTTCTTGAGTTGGTTGTAAGAATCCAATGTCTGGAAACCAGTGGTTATTGACAACTTTTTCTATCAGGGCCTGAATTTACATGCCTTGTCCCAGTTTTATATGGAATTATGGTAAATTTTATCTTAATTTTTAAAATTTATTGATCTTAGAGAGAGAGCAGAAGGCAGAGCAGAGGTGGATATAGATTTGTTGTTCCACTTATTTATGCACCCATTGGTTGATTCCTGTATGTGCCCTGACCTGGGATTGAACCTATAACCTTGGCATATCAGGACAATGCTGTAACTAACTGACCTACCCCACCAGGGCCAAATTTTATCTTTTGAAAATTCTTTTCTTAATTTTCCACAAAATGCTTATCTTTCTTCCACAAACAGAAAATACTAATTTGTGTCCATTTTGAAACTACCCCACTTAATCTTTATAAAAATTGTGAGGTAGGTGATCTTTTTAAAATGTTTTTAAAAGTTTTAATTATGAATGTACTTTTTAAATTATAATTAACATACAATATTGTATTAGTTTCAAATGTATAACACTGTGATTCAATATTTATATACCTTACAGAGTGATCACCTTGATAAGTCTAGTAACCATCTGTCACTGTTCATAGTTATTAAAATATTATTATACATTACATCCCCATGACTTATTTTAGAAGTAGAAGTTTGTAGTTATTTCTTAAGTATATTTTATTGATTATGCTGTTACAGTTGTCCCAATTTCTTTTCCCTTTGCTCTCCTCCACCCAGGACCCCCTTCCTTACCATAATCCCGCATCCCTTAGTTCATGTCCATGGGTCATGCATATATGTTCCTTGATTTCACCCTTTCCTATTTTATTCTTAACTTCCCCCTGTCTATCTGGTACCCACCAATTATGTTTCCTAATCCCTGCACCATTTTCCCATTCCCTCCCCTTACCCTTCCCAGCTGATAACCTTCCCAATGATCTCCATACCTATGATTCTGATTCCGTTCTGGTTGTTGAGTTTTTTTTTGTTTTTTTTTTTAGTTTGTTTTTATATTTTTAGATTCTGTTGCTGAGTTTGTTGTCATTTTAGTGTTCATAGTTTTGATCTTATTTTTCTTAAGTACACATAAGTCCCTTTAACATTTCATATAATAAAGGCTTGGTGATGGTGAACTCCTTTAGTGTTATCTTGTCTGGGAAGCTCTTCATCTGTCCTTCCATTCTAAGAGATAGCTTTGCTGGATAAGGTGATCTTGGTTGTAGGTCCTTGCTTTCCATCACTTTGAATACTTGCCAGTCCCTTCTTGCCTGCAAAGTTTCTTTTGAGAAATGAGCTGATGGTGTTATAGGAACCCCTTTGTAGTTAACTCTTCTCTTGCTGCTTTTAAGATTCTCTCTTTATATTTAATCTTCGGCATTTTAATTATGCTGTGTCTTGGTGTGGTCCTTTTTGAGTCTAGCTTGTTTGGGACTCTTTGTGCTTCCTGGACTTGTATGTCTATTTCCTTCACCAAATTTAGGAAGTTTTACTTCATTATTTTTTCACACAAGTTTTCCATTTCTTACTCTTCCTCTTCTCCTCTGGCACACCTTTGATTTGGATGTTGGCACATCTAAAGTCAACCCAAAGGTTCCTAAGCCTTTCATTGTTTTTTTTTTTCAATTCGTGTTTCCCCATTCTGTACTGGTTGACTGTTTATTTCTTCCTTATGTTCCAAATCACTGATTTGAGGCCCAATTTCCTTCCCTTCATCATTGGTTTTGTGTGGATTTTCTTTTGTTTCACTTAGCATAGCCTTCACTTCTTCCCTGTTGCATTTGCCATACTCAAGCCTATCTGTCAAGTCTGTGAGCATCTTTATCACCAGCGTTTGGAACTCTGCATCTGATAGGTTGGCTATGTCCCTATTGCTTAATTCTCCCACTGGAAACTTGATCTGTTTCCTCTTTTGGGCCATACTTCTCTGTCTCCTCAACTTGACAAGCTCCTATGTTTGCCTCTGTGTCTTAGAGTTGTCACACCTGTTACGTTATGAGGGGCAGAACCTTAGGTATTTGTCGGGGGTGGGGAGCAACCATTTCACCAAGTTTTGGCACTGTTTGTGGGGAAGGGGTCTGAGATGGAACACTTGCCCCTTTTCTAGGCACCTCTACCACTTCCCTTATGGGACTGGCGCCTCTTTAGCTGTTGCCCTGGCTGTGGTTCCTGGAGTGGGTGGGTCTGCAGATGTTCTAGGTCCAGGGGTGGGGGCTCTAAACATACAGGCTCTGCTGAAAGACTGGCAGTTTCTTCCCCTGCCCCAACCCTCACTGGTTTTCACAATCAGAAGCAACGAGGCTTTATTTTCCTCCCAGCACTGGAACTGTGAGCCTTGCTGTCCTACTGGTGCCCAGAGAGCTCTCCAAGTGTCCTGCCATTTTTTAATGTGTGACTGCGCTTTCTGCTGGCAGACCACAGCCACCGTGCCACCTCACTGCATCCTCTCTGCCACAGCCCCGCCCCTCCTACCTGTCTGGATGAGTATTTCTTCTTTCTATCTTTGCTGGACTTCTGTGCAGCTCGATTTTCTGTAATTTCTTGTTGTCTCTAGTTTTGAGGTAGATGTAGTCCTTCTTAGTTGTGGAGGGATATGCAGCATGTTTACCTACACCTCCATCTTGGCTGGAAGTCAGAAATTTGTGTGTCTTAATCCCCTTCCCCTTTTCTATCCAACCCCTCATCCTTCTCTCCTATGGCAACTGTCAGCTTATTTTTCATATCTAAGCTGAGGCAGATGATCTTATTTGTATTTTAGGAGAGAAGTGATTAGAGAGAAAAAGAGACAGAGCTGGGAAGCCACTGAGAAAGGAACCCAGTTCTGTCTGGCCCCAAGATTTCTATTCCTGTCACTTCATGGAGAGCAAATCCTCCATCCTGAGAGGATGCTGAAGGGTTTGAAGTGGCTCTTAACATTGACTTCTTTTTAGCCCTGACTAGTAGCACAGTGGATAAGGTGCCGGTCTGTGAACCCAAAAGTCACTGGTTCAATTCCTAGCCAGGGCACATGTCCAGGTTGCAAGCCAGGTTCCAGCTGGGTCTGTGGCTGGAGGCAGGTGAAAGGCAATCATATATTGATGTCTCTCTCCTTCTCTGCCTCTCTCCTTTCCTCTCTCTCTAAAAATAATAAATAAAATCTTTTTAAAAAATTGACTTATTTTTTTTACAGTAGTTGTAAGTTTACAGCAGATACATAGTGTTCTGGTGTTCCCTTACCATCAACACCCCCTGTCAGAGTGGGACATTTGTTACAATCAATGAACCTACACTAATGCATCATTATCACCCCAAGTCTAGTTTACATTAGGATTCATTTTTGGTGTTGTACATTCTGTGGATTTGAATCAATGTATAATGACATGTACCCACCATTACTGTATCATACTAACCTCCACATCCTCTGTGCCTACCTATTCTTCCCTCCTCCCCACCCCAATAACCCCTGGTAACCACTGGCCTTACTGTCCCCATAGTTCTGGCTTTTCCGGAAAGTCATACAGTCAGAATCCCAAGTATTTTCAGGTGGGCTTCTTTCACTTAGCAATGTGCATTAAAGGTTCTTCCATGTCTTCTCATGGCTTGATAGATCATTTCTGTTTTTAGCATTGAATACTATTCCATTGTCTGGAATGTATCAGATTATTTATCCATTCACCTACTGAAGGCCATCCTGGTTGCTTCCAAGTTTTGACAAATACGAATAGAGTTGCTGTAAACATCCACGTGCGAGTTTTGTGTGGATCCAAGTGTTCAGCTTTTTTTGATAACTACCGAGGTGTTCGGTTGTTGGATCTCGTGCTAAGAGGATGTTTAGTTTTGTAAGCAGCTGTAGCTGCCCAAGTGTCTTCCAAAGTGGCTATACTATTCCCACCAGTGATAAACGAGCGTTCCTGCTGCTGCACAGCTCTGCAGTAACTTTATGTTTTACTTACTCATTTTTAGAGAGAGGAGAAGGGAGGGAGAGAAACATCAGTGTATGAGAGGAACATCTATCAGCTGCCTCTCGCACCTCCCCAAATGGGGGCCTGGCCTGCAACCCAGGCATGTACCCTGACCAGGAATCAAATCAGCAATCTTTCTGTTCATAGGTCACGCTCATTCCACTGAGCCACAGGGCTGAAGTAATTTTTATGTAAAACCAGCTTCAGCTGAAGGAAGTAGAAATGCAGCCCCTGAAAGTGTCCTTGGGCTCTCAGATGGGGATGACCTTCCCCAGCAGGCAGGAGAAATTGAAGGCTAGAGCCCATTGTCTGCAGAGAAATGGCCTGGGCCAGGGGCCACTTGGAGATTGACCCTCTTCTTAGCTTTTCCAGAGCTCAGACCCCCTGTCTTGTGGATAGCCAGCCCTGAGAGCAGGCCTGGGGCTATGTGGAGACTCAGGGAGGTCAGTGCCTTTGGGTATAATCCTGCCATGGGGGCAGGCCCTCTAGACTGGCTCCTTTGTCTTCTGCCCCCACCTCCATCCAGGCCCTGAATCCTTTTCCTAATATCCCCTCTGCTTTGAAACTTGATTCCCATCCCCCAGTCGCCCCTTGGCCCCAAGAGACTGCCCCTGAGCCAGACCTCTCAGATGAGACCCCATTCTGTAGGCACCAACTTGTGCTTGCAGGATCAATGCCTGCTATTTTAAAACTACTGGCTTCTATCCCTCTGGGCTTCCGTTTTCTCATTTATAACTGGGGAGAGTAAGTTATGGGGCTTTCTATGGTGTAAGATACCCATGAGATAAGGCGAGAGAAAGAGCTTGGTGAATTGAAGGGCCCAATGCTTCTGCTGGGAAATCCCTCACTAAATGGTACCACCAATTTCCCAGCCCTAGGGTGATAGGGTACAGGGTACAGAAGACATTGTCACTCTCCAGGGGTACATGGCCCTTAAGCAGAATAACTGTGATTTTATTTACCATGAGCTCTGGGCATTCCTAACAGCATAGCTCTGGGTACAAGTTGTAGAAAGCAACTTTCATTCCAGGATAACAATTAGGTGAGTGCTTGGCTTATACCAGGCACTATTCTAATGCATATTGAGGTCTCCTCCTTTTCTTCTTCCTCCGCCACCCTTACCTCTTCCTTCTTTTTTTTTTTAATAACAGTTGTGTGTTTTTTTGTAACAGGTTTATTTAGATATAATTCATATACTATACAATTCACCCATTTAACATATTTAACATGTACAATTCAGTGGTTTTTTGTACATTCACAGAGGTGTACAACTAACCCCATAATCAATTTTAGATATTTTCTAAAAACCCCCAATTTACCTGCTCTCCCAGCCCCAGGAAACCACCAGTCTACTTTCTGTCTCTATAGATTTACCTATTCTGGACATTTTATATAAATGCAATAGTACAATTTGTGGCCTTTTCTATCGGGCTTGTTTCACTCAGCATAATGTTTTCAAGGTTAAATTGTTTTGTAGCATATATCAGCACCTTATTACTATTTCTGGTTGAGCAATAGTCTAGAGTATAGATAAGTGACATTTTGTTCTTTGGTTGATGGACATTTGGGTTGCTTCTACTTAAAAAAATTTTTTTTCAATAATAGTTTACATGTTACTTTGTATTAGTTTCAGGTGTACAACCTAGTGGTTAGACAATCACACACTTTACAAAATGTTCAGTGATATTTACAGTATGCAACTGGCACCATATGTACATATAGTTATACAATATTATTGACTATATTTCCTATTATGTACTTTACATCCAGGTTTCTTCTCCTTTTTGACTAGTATGAATAATATTGCTATGAACAGTTGTGTATAGGTTTTTGTGTGAACATATGTTTTCATTTTTCTTGGAAGAAATGGAATGAAATTGCTAGGTCAGTTGATGTCATTACCTCCTCTAATCATAGATCCATCCTTTGAAGTAGGAGGTATTATTATGTTTCTCACAGTTGAGAAAACCAAAACTCAAGAGAGGTCTATTACTTGTTCAAGGCCACACAGAAAATAGTGGAGCAGTCTAACTGCTCCAGGCAGTCTAACTTAGATTCCATGCTCATTTTACCTCCGGGGTCTCATAAATTTCATTTTACCTGCAAGGTAGCCTTATCCACAAGCAGTTGAATCTCAAAAGTAGAGATAAGTTCTTTGGTACAAGAGTCAGCCAGACAGGTATAGACCCTGAAGAGCCCAGTGGGAGCTGGCCGGGAATCTTGTTCACTTCCTTCCAGGGACCAAGGACCTGTAGGCCTGAGAGAAGGCCAAGTTAAAGTCTGCTGAGGAAGGTGTAATCCATTTTTGTGATAGTTTTCTCTTGAACTAGACTGCCTTGAAGATAAAATAAACTTGAGTTCCTGGAGTCAGTGCAGTGTGTGCCTAGAACATGGGCTCTGCAAGTTACAACAGTGGTGGTTGCAGGTAGGAAGCCCTTATAACCTCTGCTTTGAGGGCTGTTCAAGCTCTAACCAGTCCAGTTTGTTCAAAGACAGTTTTCAGAGAGAAGAGAAACCCAAGTGCAGGGCCCCAGAGAGGCTTAGGGAGGGGAAACATGTCTTTGGGAGGAGGCAAGTCCAGATCCTTGCAAAAAAAAAAAAAAAAAAAAGGGGGGGGAAAAAGGTGGAACCAGGAGGGGACAGTCCAAAAGTTACTCCTATGTGACCCTGGAGACTAGGGAAGGAATTCTGGTGCATTAAAACCCCCTTACCCAGTCCTGACTGGTGTGGCTCAAGGGATTACATGTTGGCCTGTGAACTGAAGGGTCGAAGGTTTGCTGCCGGGTCAGGGCACATGCCTGGGTTGTGGGCTGGGTTCCCCAATTGGGAGTATGTGAAAAGCAACCTATGGATGTTTCCCTCTCCTCTCCCTCCCTCCCTCTCTCTCTGAAAAATAAAACAAAAATAAACCCCCCTATCAATAATCTCCATTTCAGTACCCCATTTTGTTCCTTCCTGGCACTCATCATTGTTCTAATTAATTGAATTTTGGAACTGTGATTCTCATACAGGATGCCTGGTGTGTTTTTGTTCACTGCTGCACAAAGCTCATTGCATGGCCCCCAGTAGGCAGAGTTGTCAGATAAAATGCAAAAGCTCAGTTAAATTAGAATGTTAGACAATGAATTATTTTTTAGTATAAGCATGTCCCATTTGTTTACCTGAAATTTAAATTTAACTAGGTTTTCTGTATTTTATCTGCTAAATCTGACAACCCTAGTTGTGGGGTCTCTATAAATATCTGTGGAACAAATAGATAAATAGGATCTTGGCTTGGCTGTGCCCTAAACTTGCTGTGAGATCCTTCTGGCAACACTCTGCCCCTCTCTGGGCCTGTTTCTCTATCTTAAAAAGTGGGAGTTTGGGCCCTGGGTGGTGCAGCTCAGTGGGTTGAGCACCATCCTGCAAACTCAAGGGTCTCTGGTTCTATTCCCAGCCAGGGCACATACCCAGGTTGCAAGCCAGCTCTCCAGCCTCGTCCTCAGCTGGAGGCAGGTGAAAGGCAACCATGCATTGCTGTTTCTTTCCCTTTCTTTCTCCCTCCCTCCCTCCCCGTCTCTCTAAAAATAATGAATAAAATCAAAAAAAAAAAAAAGGTGGGAGTTCAAGAGCGCGTTAGGTGAATTGTCATCAGACTGGGAGCTGGGGTCGTGACTGTGCAGAACAGACTGAAATGAACTTCCAGACTGGCCTCCGCCTACGACTCCCCCGTCCAGGGTGGGTAAGCCCAACCCGCCCCCTTTGGTGCCCCGGCGGGGCTAGGCCGTTGCCATGGAGACAAGGGTAGCCTTGAGGCCCTCCCCCACAAAGCCACGCGTTTCCGTTGTGTTGGAGCCTTCTGATTGGGTGCCCATCTGGACGCTACCACCAGGCCCGAGCCCGCTAGGGGGTGGAGGCGGGGTCTTGTCCCCGTGGGAATCCTGCCTTTAAGACCTGTGCCTGTGGCCTCTCTGTGGGAGGATGGGTTTCCTGACTCACTCGGGGAAAAAGTCTGAGGTCAGAAGAATATCCATTGCTTCTAATAGAGCTTATGTTCACGTCTCTTGCTGAGAAAAGGTGAAAGTCGGCCACACCCCCTCTGGAGTCCGTTCGGTTCTAGGATCTGGAGCACCGGAAGTGCTGGCAACTGGTCGTTGTGCTCTACCCTAAAAGTTCCTCCCTCATCCTCCTTTCCTATTCGGCTGCAAGATTCCGGGGCGCCTGGGCGCTGCACTCCGCCAGTTCCGTACTGGGAACCACCTTTTCAACCGAAGTCCGAACCTCTGCGCGCGTTCCCTCTTGCGCCTTACGGTTGGGCCAGCACCTGGGAGTAGCCACGCCCTCCTCTACTCCTAGCAGCCAATGGGCGGGCGCCTCCCAGTGAAGTGTTGGCTAATTAATGAGGAACTGGCACTGATTGGCTGCAGATCGTGGCTGAGGGCTGGGCCACCGGGTAGGTTGTTCGAGAAGTGGGAGGCAGTAGCGGTCGCTGCGAAGGAGGCCTGAGCTCGCTATGTCTCTGGCGGGTGAGGCAGAGCGGCCAGTGGCGCTGTTTCTCTGAGTCCAGGGCGGCCTGGAGGCCGGCTGAGAACGTGGGTTGGCGAGGCTGCCCCCGCTTTGGTGGCCGCCATGCTAGGGGCCCGGGCGGTGGAAGGAGCCGTTGCGGCGCCCCTGCGACTGCTGCTGCTGCTGCTGCTGCTGCCGGCGTTCAGCGGGCCGGGGCTCGGCGTGGTTCGCTTGGTGGGAGCCGGGCTTCCCGAGAGCGTTATTTGGGCCATCAACGCGGGCGGCGACGCACATGTGGACGTGCACGGGATCCACTTCCGCAAGGACCCTTTGGAAGGCCGAGTGGGCCGAGGTGAGAGTCCCTCGTGAAGTCGCGGCATCCGGGGCCTGCCGTGCTGGGTGCAGCCGGCCAAGGGCTGCGGGCCACGCGCCCCTTCCTCCACCCCAGAGGCACGTCTCTGGAGCGAAGTTCCTCTCTTCAGTTTCCTCAGGGACCCAGTTACTCAGCTCAGAGCCTGGCACTGGCTGGAGAAGCTGCGAAGAGCCATTGAGGCAGAGAGTTGGCGAGAAGTTACAGTTGGACCTCGCAGCCTGCATTATCTTAACCCCTTGCCTCCACCCGAGCTGGGATAAAACTAAAGACGAGGGTGGCCTGTGGCCACCTCGAGGCCTCAGGGTTGTGGAGGTTATCAGTGTACCTGGCCCGGGTGGTTCTCTCCAGGCAAGTCAGTCAGAGTCCTGCCGACCGGCCGCTTTCTGTACTCATTTTTCAGGAGCGGGGCTTGATACTTGGCCAGAATAGAAAGGAATCTTTAACGAGGATGGGCCAGAAAAGTTTGATTGCAGCCTCCTTTCCCCGCCCCGCTTTGGAGCGAGGGCTCTGTGTACTTGAAAGTAGAGACTGCAGCCTCCCCCAGAGGATGCGTTGAAGCCATCGTGCGCCGGCCGCTGGTGGCGGGTCAGCTGGGCCAGCCAGGGTACGTTCTGGATGTGCTGAGGGTGTAGACCTAAGCGGTCCAGAGAGGTATGATTCCAGCTTATGGGGAAAATGGTTTTGACTTAACTGATTGAGCAATAGTGATTTTTTACAGAGCTGTACAGTTCTCTCTAAGTTGGTGGAAGACTTGCCAGGAGAAGTGGTTGAAAACGTAGACCCCAGATCTAAGAAATTAAACCCTGGTGTCTGTACCCGGGGCTTCTGATGTAAGTCATCGCCATGACCACACCATTCAAGAAAATCTGCTGTAGACTCCTTCTTCTGTTAGTCGGACAGGAAAACAGGTTCAAGGATTCCATGCTTCATGTGTTGAAAGGAGATGAATGCTGTGTGCTGAGTTCAGAGGCTGACAAATTGGCCACATGCCAGCTTCAGGAAACTGGGAGACAGACTTTCTCCCGCTCTTGCACAATGCTCAGATTTGGCTCTTGCCTAGTTCCAAGTTAACTGCAGTGTCCTGGGATTTGCTGTGTATTAGAGAGTTTATGGCTTGCTTACATATATAGATGTGAGGGTGTTTTGACACAGGTCTGTTTTCTGAAGTGCTGTGTTTGTCTTGAAATTTATTAGCCCTGGCGTGTAGGTCTCAGGAGCCCGGGTTCAGGGGCGTCAGGGCCCCAGTCAAAGCCAGACTTCCTAGTGGGTGGTCACTACTATCTGCACCCTGGACCCTTCCCCTTTCTTCATGGGCATGGACCCTTGGGGAAACTAGACACCAGCCGTTTGTGGACTTTGCCTCTTGAGATAGCTGTGGTGAGAGCAGTGTGCAGATGGTTCCTTTCATTTAAGCAGATACCAGGCTCTTGGGTCCGTTGTGCAGAGGAGGAAGTTAGGACCACAAAGGTTTAGTTCCCGTCTGCTCCTCTTACTCAGAAATCCTGGTTTTAATTTGCTGGTACGGGCAGTGGTTTTCTTTTTTTCTATTTTATTTTTGGCGTTTGGCCTCACCAGTCACCTGGACCCCTGTCCTTAGGTTATTGGCTCTTAGTTGCAGTTCCTTCCGAGTTTGCTGTGACAAGGAGGATTACAAGAGACCTGCCAAACCTCATGCATGCTAGAGCCCTATCTCTGGCCCTGGCCTTTGAGGCCCTCTATCAGCAGAGGTTTCCTTTCCCAGTTTCTCAGTTTGAGTCAGAATTGTAGCAGTATTAAGGTGCGGATGAAGAGTGGAAGGTGCTTTTCCACCTGCAGCTTGGACCAGCCTGTTGCAATAATGTGCACCTGGGTGCCTGAGAGGAGCATTTTGCTGGCATTGGGTCTGGGGCTGAGATATGATAAAGCTTCCACTCTCAGGAGGCAGCTCTCTAGTTTCTTCTGAGCTGAGGAGTGGCACCACCCAGGGACGCGCAGCTGTTCGCGCTGCTTTCCTTCTCTGGCGCTGTGTGGATAAGGGTGTGCCAGCTATTTGCAGATCTGTGCCTCGTGGAGCTATTCACACTGATAGTAGTAGGAGCTGTGTATGCTGGTGCTTTTTCCCACACGCCTATGATTCGGTTGCCAGCATGCTTAAGAAAGTTCATTTCATGTTGAATGAGTTCAGGTATTTGTTGCTACGCTAATCCAGATAAGGGTTTGGCCTACTTGAACTTGCTGTTTCTCTGTAGTGTCTGTAGTTCACCATTCACGTAACAGTGGCCCAGGGCACCTAGTGGCCTTGGCTTTCAAAGGCATTCCTTGAGGTTCATGAATGTCATTTCTGCCTTGAGGATGGTCAGTGTCTGTGGGAGATACTGACCGTCTGGGAGAGGCTTTTCAACCTGTGTGCTTCAAGAGATGATGGTACTACTACCAAGAGTGGTTCAGAAGCAGCACTCAATTTGGGATTTTGGCAGTTTGGCTGCATGTTCCCGGGGTTCTTCTTAACTTGCTCCTTCTGGGTTCTTCTAGATTCTGAGGGAGAAAAGACCTGGCTGTTTGGCCTGAGGGTATAGTGCTTGATTTGCTTTTAGAAATCAAGCTCTCCATAGAAAGCTACCTGCTAATTATTTGTATTACCTTGAAGAACTTGCTTGACCTCTCTGAGCCTTATTTTCCTTCTTACTAAAACTACTCATGCTTAGTAATCAGCGATGTGAATTTGAAAACTCTCCTGTCCAAAGTAGGTTAAAGTGTCTCTATCTTTTTCTTTGTTTAATGACCTTTTAATGGAATTAAAACAAGGGCAGAACATAGGTGCAGAAGGGAAAGAAGCTGGCCAGGGGCCCGAATCTATCAGATTACCAACTCTGTGGGCTTAAGGAAGACCATTTCCTGGGCAGCCTTCCTTCTGGCTGAGGAAGGATTTGCCTTGGTGAGCTAAAAGACAGGCTGCCACTGGGTTGCTTAGAGCACAGGATTTGGTTAGAATTCTGTCCCAATACTGTCACCTAAGATGCAGGCTTCATTTGCAGGCCCTCCAAGTAGCAGAAGTTTGCAGAGAACCTAAGTAGGTGATACCCCATTTTACAGATGAGAAAACACCTGGAGAAAATAACTTGTCCTGAATCACATAGTACAGGACTCATCCTTGTTTGTCTTCCTCTAAAACCTGGGCTGACTACTCCTTTGTCTAGGACTAAGAAGCAGTGGACAAATGTAGGCCCTTTGGTGTCCTTCCTTCCTTTGGGCTGGCTGAGCTGTATCGTGCCAACCTCCCCGGTGTGCGGTGTATACCTCACTGTTTTAGAGAAATCTAAGTCCCAGTTTAGCTGGGACTACAGACAGGCAAGGGAGGGAAGAAAAAATCCTTTTTGCAGCTGTACCTCTTGGGACTTGGGCAGATTCACCTTTGCATGTGGCAGATCTCTTGGGAAGGCCACTTAGACTTTAAAGGTAATTCCAAGGTTGTTGTTCAGTTTTTGTTCACATGGCTGAGTTTTCTTAGTTGTGGGACTGAGGCTGCCAGAGATCACATTACTGTCAGTTTCTCACTTTTTCCACTTAGCAAGAGGGGGAAGAAAATGATTTCCTACACATGTACAAAATTTTCTGTGTGTCTGAAAGGCAAATCTAGTTAACAGTTCCAAATTAGTGAGGATCGCAGTCCTCCTGGAAGAGGGAAATTCTTAGAACTCTATTGAAAGAAAAAGTCTTTTAGTCTTGTTCGTTTTGGGCCCCAGTGTAATGTCACTTGAGCCAGGCAAAGAGCCTGGGGCATGTTAGCAGTGCATCCTTTGTAGTGCTGCTCAGCTGCTCTTCTTTGATTTCTGGAGGAGAACTAGGGAGAAATGTCTGAAGACAAAAGTGCAATGAGTTTCCTGTCACATTGTCTCCCTGGTGCATCTGATCTCGGCTACTGTTCACTTACAGGAACTCTTAATAGTCATGTTTATTTTTTTTTGAGGGCTTGACCTTAACCATTGGGTCTTTCAGTTAGTCTTTTATCTCCACATTCTCTCCCTTGGAGTGTTGGTGATTCAGAAGAGAATGCCCAGTGATGGTCACTTTTAGACCTCTACCAAAGGATCTGGGTGCCAAGTGTCTTCAGAGTCACTGTGTGAGATGAGAAGGTGGCCTTGAAGTCTTAATTCCCGGCTGGAGGGGAGACCAGGACTATGTACCAAGATCACTGTTAAGCCAGTAGTTTGGAAAGTAGTTGTATGGAGCCTTGGAGATCCTCATTGTGTTTATTGGATAAAAGGGTTGGAGACCCTTTTAAAAGGAGGCATGCCTGTTCATCTCTGGGCCTGGAGTGTAGTATCGTATATTCGAGGCAGGACCCCAGTTTAGTTTGTTAGGTTTTAGGTTGGGGGAAGACACACATAATTCTGTATTGTCTCCTACTAACTTTGGAGAGGGACAGGGGGCAGTAGAAGTTTTTGGCTATTCTGATACCAACCCAAGGTAAGTATCTTTTTCCTTTTACCCTGCCTTATTCCTCATCAGTCTGTGGGATGGGAGGGTAGCTCCCCCAGAACTTGGTCATCTGAAGCCAGAAATGCAAATATGACTCCAGCAGATTGTCCTTCCTGGCTGGGGATGGCTCCAGCCCTGTGAGGCATCATGGCTTTGCAGATGCCTCCTTTGTTGCCATTGGTTGGTTTTTCAGCAGATCATGTCAAGCACCTACTTATGTGCCAGGGACCATGTTAGGTGCTGGTGATATAGCAGGAAGTTGCTTCTTTGCATTTAACTGGGGCGAATGTTCAAGAGAGCATGTGAGTCTGTGGGACTCGCACAATTGGACCTAAAGAAAATTAGATGGCATCACATCCCTTTTTTTTCAATTTAATTTAATTTTATTACTTTTTAAAAAAATATTTTTTATTCATTATTTTCAGAGAGAAGGGCGGGGAGAGAGGAAGAAAGGGGGAGAAACATCAATGTATGGTTGCCTTTCACCTGCCTCCAGCTATGGACCTGGCTTGCAACCTGGTTATGTGTCCTGACGGGATTGAAACATCTTTCTTTTTATGAGGATGTTTCTCCTTTCCAGCCTTAAAACTTTTTAAATGAAAAGTCATAAAAAGCAACTAAAGCTGGTATCTCATTTATAGTAAAGACAGTGAAGAATGACTTCCCTAACAGATATCCTGTTTTCTAGACTCTGAGCTTTTCTGAATAAGAAAAAAAACATTCTTTGAAGTCGTCCTGTAGAATGTCTGGCTGTCCCGTGTTTTACGAGGAGGTCGCAGGGAAGCAGGCCAGGGAGCCAGTCAGCCAGTCAGCCGCAGCACAGTGCTTTGTTCTGATAATGAGTGAGACCTGTTCTCTTCCCCCTACGGCCTATGTAGTTGAAAAAGTCACTTCTGGAAGAAGAACTTTAAGAAAATCTTGCTATCAGGGTTACAGGAGCTGCTGGGGTGATGAAGGCTTGGTTCCCTTCATTTCACTGTGGCCCGGTAATGGCTTTCTTGCCTTTGTGTCCGGTGTGTGTGGAGCCAGGTGCAAAGGGGTTGGCCTCTTCCACTGCGGGGGAGGTTCTTAGTGCTGCCCTGGAAGTGCCTTTGGCCATTCTGGGGTCCCTGCTCTCCTTTTATGTTTTGCCTCTAATGTGGTTTCTCTTTGTCCTTTGTCCCCAGCCTCTGACTATGGCATGAAACTGCCCATCCTCCGTTCCAACCCAGAGGATCAGATCCTGTATCAAACTGAGCGGTACAATGAGGAGACCTTTGGCTATGAAGTGCCCATCAAGGAGGAGGGGGACTACGTGCTGGTGCTGAAATTTGCCGAGGTCTACTTTGCACAGTCCCAGCAGAAGGTGAGGCCTGGTCATGCCCTCCCACCTCGTGACCAGCGAGGCATCGCCATTCTTGGGTTGTCCTCTGCTGTGGGTTGGAGAGCATATAAGCCTTCCCAGAAGGATGGAACATATGGGTCTTGAGGGAACAGCTGGGTTCCTTTTGACCCTAGAGAAGCTGTGTGCCATTACTCACGTGGCTGCACTTGCCGTAGGGTTGGTGACAGAGGCTCTTAGCCACAAACTGATCCTGTTAAGGCCCTCCAGATTATCTTTCCCCTTGGTGCCAGCACCTTCTTATTTTCAACCTTGTTCTTTTCCTGCCCCTCCCTGTGAATTTCCTTCTTTTCGTATCGACTTTTTCTGTGTGTCTTCTTCCTTCCCTAAGGCTAGTATGAGGCCCCCTTGGCAGTGAAGGGACATGGACTGATGTGGCTCGGGTGAAGGACTCCCGCTGCCCGAGTGTACGTCCAGCCCTATTATTTCTTAAGTTATTTTTGAACTTGAAGTTCAGGCAGGTGTGTGGTGTCCAGCTGCTGAAAGGGTGTGAAGCTGATGGCTCTGACACTGTCTCCTTTTTCATCTTGGAAGGTATTTGATGTGCGATTGAATGGCCATGTTGTGGTGAAGGACTTGGACATCTTTGATCGTGTCGGGCACAGCACAGCTCATGACGAAATCATCCCTATGAGCATCAGGAAAGGGAAGCTGAGCGTCCAGGGAGAGGTGTCCACCTTCACAGGGAAACTGTACATCGAGTTTGTCAAGGTGTCACCCCTCTTCTACCCTCGGTGCCAAGGAGGCGCTCGTGGCGGGGGGTGGGGGGGACGCCCGCTGCTGTGTGGGGCTGACCGCTCTCCCGTTTCCTAGGGGTACTATGACAATCCCAAAGTCTGTGCACTCTACATCATGGCCGGGACGGTGGACGGTAAGTTGGTTTTGATCTGCTTTTGAACTTGGGCTGGAGGATGTGGTTGAGAAAACCCCTGGGCGATAACGTAGCTGCCCGCTGTTTTGATAGCTATGGTTTTAAGTGAGCGTGTTGTGGGGGCTGCAGAGTCAGAGGCTGGAGATGGAGTGTACATGGCCCTAAAGGTACAGGTTTTGGAGCAAGGTCTGTGTTCAATCTTGTCGCTGCTGTTGAAGCAGCTGTTTTATTTTGGACAAAATTCCTTTAACTTCCTTGTAAATTGTGATTCATCATAAGAAACTAGTATAAATGATTCGAGGACATGGACAACATGTGGGATTGTGGGAGAGGGGGTAATGTGGGTGGGGCAGGGGAGAGCAGTGAGGGGAACATGGGATAAACTGTAATACAACAATAAGTTAATTTTAAAAAGAAAATAATGGTACCTGTTGGTGTGCCCTGATCCTTGTAGTCATTTGGAATTGCCTAAAACTTGTCCTGTTCTGTTTCTTTGATGTTTCTTGGGGGGAGGGCAAAAGGAGGAGGTGCTCATTGTTTCAGTATGCTCAGAGGTTCCAGTCCTGCCAGGCTGCGCCGGACTAAAGTTTATTATTACTGTCTCCTTGTCCTTGTGGCCCAGCCTCGAGGTATGTTCCCTTCTTGAGGTTGAGATTGTGCTGCCTGCCAGCTTCCCATACAGGTTTTTGCAGGGAAGGTTTGTATCTGAGTGATTTTTCTTCTTATTCCACCTCTGTGCCTTTTCCCAACTCACCTGAATGCCTTGAGGGTTTCATCCTATTTTCTTGATGTCCCCCACTTGCTGACATGATGACAATGTGTCTTACTCCCGACACATTGTAGCTTGAGTCCCTGAGGAGGCGACAGAAGAGGGGTAGTAGTGTGAAAACCTGGGACTCTGGGGGCCAGCTTTGCCTCACCTGCTTGTGAAGCAAGAGAGAATGTGGGATTATAGGAGGGAGGGGGAAGGGTTTGAAAAGATTAGATTTGGGTGTTGTGTTACTGTCCTTGTCCAATCTGTCTCCTTGGGGACCTGGAGAACGGGCTGGTAAGGGGAGATAATGACCCCTTATCTCCCCTTAAAATGCGGGGCTTTTACCACCTTTCAGTTAAAAGTTAGAAGGCTAATGTTTTTCAGAATCTGCAGTTCTCTAGGCCAAAAGCTATTCTTTCCTGCGGACCCTGGTTAGGTTTTAGCATCTCTTTATTGTGGCTCATTGACTGCTCTTAAGGGTCTCACTTAAATGCTGTGGGTGTTAACTTAAAAGGTCTCCTCTTTCCTGTGTCAGATGTACCAAAGCTGCAGCCTCATCCAGGGTTGGAGAAGAAAGAAGAGGAAGAAGAAGAAGAAGAATATGACGAAGGATCTAATCTGAAAAGACAGACCAGTAAGAACCGGGTGCAGTCAGGCCCCCGCACGCCCAACCCCTACGCCTCGGACAACAGCAGCCTCATGTTTCCCGTCCTGGTGGCCTTCGGAGTCTTCATCCCAACCCTCTTCTGCCTCTGCCGGTTATGAGAACCAGTTGCTGTCCTGAATGGGGTAGAGGGATGCGGGAATGTAACCAAACTTGTTGGTTTGGTTTCTATATTTTTCACGGTGATTAACACAAACAAACTGAAAAAAACCACAAAAAATTAAAGGAGCTAAAAAGAGGCGGAGTGAGTAGAGAGCAGCCCTCCTTCACCACCACCTGGTCCCAGACCTGCTTCAGTCCTGGTCTTCTCCGTGAGGCTGGCCCCCAGCCCTCTTCCCTCTCGCGGGGACGTAGGTGAACTGGGTCCTACCTGTTCAAGGATCCTTGGCTGTGTACCTAGCGGAAAGGACTCTGAACTTGGAGCAGACCTTTTTCTTTAGGTTTGAAATTAACAGCAGGGAAAGATCATCTTATTCCCTGAGAAGACCAGCGCTAGGAGTTGGGAATGTTCTGAAGTTATGTCTGGATCCATTTCCAAATGTCCTGGGATTGAGAGCATATGTGGTGTGTGTGTGTGAGAAGTTGTATAATTTGTACGATAAAGATGAAAACAGAAGGGGGTTTAAAACAAAAAGAAAAGTAGATGCTTTCTTACTTGGGGGCCTTTCAGGTTTTAGCCTATTGATAGTTCCACCTTAATGTTCAAGCTTTATCATTGTTGTCCCCTGACATGTGCCAGTTAGAGGACTGTCTGGTATCCAAGACGATTAGTTTATGTCAGGTCCTCAAATTTCCTCTGACTTACTACCACAATGAATCATTTTGATTTCAGTGCCTGTTGAGGACTTCACTAGTTCTCTCTCTTTTTTTTTTATTTCTTCATCTGGCTCATTTGAATTCTCTCTCTATGATCTCACTAAATTATTGCCGGGAAGGGACAAAAATAGGAGGACTTGGGACTCCCTCTGCTTGAATGTCTTATCCTCTGTCACTTCACCTTGACGGTACCTCCCTTCCGGATCTCTGAGCCAGCGGCCAGGAAGACCTGACCCAGCAGTTTCTTCACTGGCCCCTTTGCAGGGTCTTGCTGCCAGGGGACAGAGATGCTTTCCAGCCACAGCAGCAGAATGCTTGACCTTAAGAGTCTCTTCTGGTCTTTGGATTGGAAAAGGCTTGTGTTAGCATAACTTAAGAGCAACCTCAAGAGACTTGGGCCCTACTAAGTGACTGACCACTGTTTAGAGTGTGCAGTATCTGGTGTTCATTTATTCCTATGTCCTTTTATGTCACAGTTCAGCCAGTTTCAGGTTATGGCTAGAGCTGCCTCGAGGAACTAGACTGATTATCTGGCCGAGGGATGCTGCTCACCGATCTCAGTAGGACACCCATCTGTCCTTGCATTTTCCCGTCCAGGGAGCAGTCAGGCTCTTGGTGCGTCAGTGCTGAAGGGTTAACAGTCAGCCATCGTTCTGGCGGCCCTGAAGCCAACCTTAGCATCTAAGTGTCCATCTTGAATTCCCTGGAAACATTTCTGCAGGAAATGAAGCTTCCCTATTTCCCTCCTCTCTGGTCACTGTCACCTTTTTCCCAGCTACAAGGAGTTTTGTGGATGGAAGGCAGCAGGATTGGCTTCTACTTTGGCTGGAGCAGCAAAAAATCTCAGGCCAGGGCAGTTTTTTAAAGAAGATGTTTAATTTTGAGGTTTGTCTTTTTTGGATGTTTTTAAAGAGCTCCATCTATTTGAGCTATTTATTATATGATCAAATAAGTAGCCACTGGACTCAGGTCCTGGGTTTTTGCTTTTAATGAGTGAGTCCAAGCCAGCATTTCGTCCTTTGAGGGTTGTAGCCCTTTACTTTAGCTGTGACTTGTGACTTAGGCCTCAGTCCTGTGGTATTGAGCCAGGCAGCTGGATGGTTGTGGCCTAAGGCTGCAATTGGGAGTTTGCAGTGCTTCCCAAAGCTCTCTGCTTTAAAGGATGAGGTCCTGTAGCCTTGATCCTGGGACAGTGGGCATTCCAGCTATTAATGGGGCTTCTGACAGGGGCCCCGGTGCCCATTCCATCACACCCCATTCCATCCCAGCTCCCCAGAGCTGTGGGTCCTGCCAGTACAGCTGATGAGACGAGGAGAAAGTGCTGCCTCCAGTTCTGCCTTGTTAGTCTGTCTGGGTCTCCACGAGGCAGGAGGGGTCCTCGCCTCCGCTCCTCAACACGTCCCTTCAGTGAAATGACTCAGAGTCTCAGGAGGAAACCTTGGCTCCCGGGGCCACTTCCTAATGGTACTGTAAGCCAAGCAGCTCTGCCGCTGCCTCTGTTTCCAAGCCCACCCTTTTCCCCTGAGCGTGGGGATAGGGATGGGCACTTTCCTCTTTGGTTGTGTCTGAAAGGAAGGAACATCTTTCTGTGGCTCACAAAAACTGAAGGGGAAATGAGGTAACAGGAAGACTTGGTGGGGGCTGTGGTTGAGTCCCTGGGCTGAGGGCTGGTCGCAGCTGACTCCTGATGCTGAACTTGAAAGCTTTTTCCCTCCAAGACGACACAGGTACATGAAGTTTAGGTTTAGGGGTGGGGTAAGGCACTTGTTATTTTTATTTTTATTTTTGTATTGTGTGGGCTAAGAATTACAACGTAGTTCATCTTCTGCTTTTTGCACTGTTTGTTCCCATGCCTGTACTTTGAGCTAGTGCTAGCACTGAGTCTGCGCCAGGGGCTCTGCTGGGGTTGGAGGCTGGTGAGCTATGGCATTAGGGGAAGGGAGGCAGGGGCCTGGGCTCTAATACTGGGTCCATGCTCTGTCCTGGGCATTTTAGGTCCCCCTGAGCCTGGCTGGCCAAAGCTAAGAGCAGACAGCCAAGGTGGGACTCCTTTTGCCAGAAGTGCGGCTTCTGAAGATGGGCTGAGGGTGCAGTGTAGCTCCCGTGGGGGTCAGGGGCCTGTCGACCTCTAAGGGCACTTTTCTGGGCTCCACTCATGCTGAAACATTGTGTCAGAAAACAATCTGTGGGACATGTCCCCTAAATTTGATCCATTTTTCAGAAAAATGGCCACTGTTAAGGAGACGCTGCTCAGTGAATATCTTGAGTTCCGGTGACTTGAAAGGTGGTCATTTTCAAGGGTCAGTGGTATTAGACTCCCAGGAGGAGCCCCGCGCCTGCAGGGCCGCCTGTGGGTCTGAGGGTGTGATCTTCCTTGCTTATTCCCGTTGTTCGCCTGAGAGGTACTGGGCTGAAATCGGGGATCACATAAGAAGTCACTTAGGCTTTTAAGAGATGGGGTGAAGTTTAAATTTACCTTCCTCTTTCTGTGCCTGGGAACAGTGTAATCCAGTTTCAGAATTGTGACTTCTTTTTCTTTTTGGAGAAGCTTCCGTTTTAAGGAATTTCTCTTCCTTCTTATCCTGCTCCCGCAAAGGCCCGGCCATGGCTTCTAGAATCTCGGCTGAAAGGCAGAAAGCAGCAGCAGTCTTATCCCTCTTACAGCACTCCCATACCTTTCCCTAGAAAATGACCCATCTGGAGAAGCCTAGGAAAGGAATCAGCAGGGCCCCCTACCCTCCCTGGGGACCGGGGAAGGACCCACCCGGGTCAGCACAGTGCCTTTTCCTCTCCTGCTCTGAGCCAGGGTGGGCGTTTCCCCTAGATTCAGGTCTGGGCAGGGGTCTATCAGCCCCTGCCATGAGGCTGCTTCCCCATCCCTTCTTCCCCCTCTCCTTTGCTGGCCAGCTCTGACCTGATTCAAGTGTCTTCTTGTCCTGAGGAGCCTTAATGGCATCCAGTGGCAACATGTAACATTGGCCTCCATGCCTCTCCAAAGGGGCGGAGGAGAGCAGGTGAGCTTTCCAAAGTGAGAGGCTAACAGAGACTTGTTTGCAGAAAGGGTGGGGGATGTGCTCCAGGCCTTCTGCTTTGGCCCCAGGGGGAGAAACCAGGGCTGAGGCTAGTGATACAATAATGCTGAAGCAAGACCAGCAACACCTAGGATCTGTTTAGAAATTGTGGAAGAAATCTGCATCTTGTCTCTGCAAAGATATAATTAGGGATCAAAGAGCTCTAAGAAAATTGCAAAGAAGCCTCCATGTTCAAGCTTCAGAGAGCTCAGAGTAATTTTTCCCTTTCAGTCCAAGCTGGGACTCTTTCTGCATTGAGGCTGCTCCTGGAGCAAGAGGGCTTGATTTCCTCATTTTGTTACGAGACTGGATTGGCACCAACAGGTCAGCTGCCTAGCGAGGGCGGGTTTATTCTCTGTGCACGGGTGGCTGGCTGCCAGTCTGGCGTGTCCTTCCCCACCTGCCCTTTGGCCAGCCTACTTTAGGTTGCCAAATCCGTTGGTAAGAGCAGATGATTTGGGGACCGACTGGATTGGCAGAGAAAGAGCAGGCTAGATCTCTCGGGATGGGCTCCCCCAGGAGCATGAAAACAAGGAGCCAGGGTTGTGTGGCGGTCAGTGAGAGCTGCGGCAGAGAGGTCCTTGGCACCCCTGGCAGCCAGGCAGGCTTGTGAGGTGGGGGAGCGGAGCACCAGGAAAGCGAAACTCCATTCTCACCTCTATTTTGAGCTTTAGCACTTTTACTTCAGTATGAGAAGAAACAATAACAAACTGAAACTCGCTTTCCGTCTTTTCAAAGGAAAACTGTGGGGAAAGGAGGGCTGAGTTGCCAGGTGGGAGGGGAGAATTGGCAGGGAGAGACGGGTAAGGTACGGTAAAACTAGGAATGAAACATTCTGACTCTTCCCTGATGTGTCATGATCCAGGGAATGAAAAGAAATTTGACCCTGGGTTAGTTTCCTCCTTGGGTTTTTCTTCCACCAAGTTCTCCCACACTGGGACCAGCTGCCCATTTGGGGCTCAGGGCAGCCAGTTCAACAATTACCCTGGCTTGTCCACAAGCCAGCCCCCCTAGCCCCAGGTTGGTCCTGGCTGCTCTCTTCTGTACCCAGCGCTGGAGAGTAGTGTCAAGTTCTTAGTAGCCCTTTGTAGTTCCCACTCTAGATTCCCATCCTCTCCCTGCAGAGGTGAAACCAACTCTGTCTGTAGCCACAATGCACATGTACAGTAGCCAAGTGAGATGTGATAGAGGCGCTTTGACCTGGCGGGCCTGGGAAAGCAGTAGGGGTGGACAGAGCCGTCTTTCCTTCCGGGCTGTTTCCACCTGTCCCTACCCCTTCCATGCCCCTCCCTACTCCCACCAAAAAGAAACAATCAGGATGTTTTTCACTGTCCATTGCTTTGTGTTTTAATAAACAATTTGCAGTGACACTCTGTGTTGGGATTGAGTTTGAACTTGATTGCAGAGGTGAGGTGATGGGGTGCGAAAAGGCAAATGCAGGGGTTCACTTGGCACTGGGCACTCATGTGACGAGTCTAGGAACTTTTGTACATTTAACCACATATCTCTTGCTTTTCTTTTCACTGGGGTGTTTGGTGAAGGAAGTGAAGTTCTATAAAACTATGCCTGGCCCTTTCAACCAACAGCACATTCAAGGAAAAAGAAACATTCTGTTTTGTTGCCACTTTCTCTTGAACACCAGGCCATAACCACCTCAGAGGCACACGGAGCCTGTCTCTACATCTCCTCTCATCTTTCCCCAGCTTCCACCACAGCCTGTGGACACAAGTCATGGGACAGTATTTGCTCTCTCCATTTTGGCGTGTTGTCAGTGTTGGGCATACATTGGAAAGGGGCAGAAAGAGCAGGAAGGATTTTTCTCCCTGTAACTTTATCTGCCATGTTTTATAGCTGAGGAACAGAGACTCAAAAAGCTTCAATAATTTATCCCAGGCTAGTCAGTAAATGGTCCAGCCAGGATTCACACCTAGCCTACCTGCCTGCAAAGCTCATGTTCTTTCTAAAGCTATAAGAAGAACAATTACAGATATCCTTCCCTGAGTCCTTGAAATGGGTAGTGCCAAACACTTTTACAGATGTTTTCTCTGTTTGATCTTCAACAGACCACTTAGTAGTTGCCTTGAAAAGGTGAAGTGACTTGCCCAAGACCACACAGCTAGCAGAAGGCAGAGCTGGGATTTTACCCGAGATTGCTCTTAGCCATTCCTCACTACCACCTTCCATTTCCCCAGGATGCTCCGGCATGGCTCCAGAGCCTACCTGGTTCTGAGAGAGGCAGGAAGAGCTTGGCCTGCCTCCCTCAGTTATCCCTTAAAGGGCAGAATTCAGCGCTCAGCTCTGAGAATGAAGCCAGTGTCGCTGGAGTCTCTCTCAGGGCCCAAAGAAGCCAGAAGGCCCACAGAGCCTCTTTCTTAGCTTGAACCCACCCATAACTGGAGTTCTTTCACTAATTCAAATTTAGCTGTTTCTATTTCAAGTAGCTTTGCATGAGCTGCCAAATGGGGAAGAGACCTGAAGAAGCCCTGCTCTGGGGAGTTGCAGGCAGGGAAATTGTCTGACAGAAGATCTTGGGCCAGATCCGAGGGTTGGGCTAAACCGCTGCTTGGGTCCAGATCTTAATCTCTCTAAGGAAATAAGGCTCCGGGTAGGCTGGAGCCGGTGAGTTGGACCTTTCTTCATACCCAGCACGGCCCCCCGCCCCTTATCCCCCATAGAGGAAGACAGATGAACTTTTCCAACATTTACTGGAAAGTGGTTGCTACAGCAGTGGTGAGGGCACAAGGGTAGAAGGGAGGTGGCGCAGCGAGGTTTAGGAGGGGGTTTGCCTCTGCTCTCTAGCAACCTGAATGCAATGGCACCGCACCGCCACTTGGGCCAGGAGGTGACTGCATTAGGTTTGTTGCTGGCCACTTGTATTGGTGAAAACTAAACCCACTTGGTTTTTGGCTTTGGCCTTATACTGAGTCTTGCTCTCCTGGGTTTCCCCACAGCTTCCACTTGAATCCATCTAAGGATTGCTTCCCTGAGGTTTGGTCCCCAGCTCATGACCTCTCAGCTCTGACTTGAGTGTTCTTTTCAGTCATTGTACTTGCCAGTCCAGCCCTAGGGCTTCTCCTTGTCCAGTGTGCCTGCCCTCAGCAGCGGGGTGGGGGGAAAAGAGGCCCCTTAAACACATCACCTTAGTGACTATTCATGAGACACTGCCCCTGGCACCAGCCTAGTGCTTTTATTGTTGTTGTTTTTTTTTTTTTAACACCTTCACACCCTTAGGAGGGATGTATGACTAGCCAGACTTATAAATGAGACAAGGGTTTAGAGGGGATAAATAATCTGCCCAGAGTCCTATAGGGGATCAGTGACACACTAAGGACAGGAACTCAGTTCTGTCTAATACAAAGCCTGTTCTCTTAATGCCACGACGTACTCTTTTTAAAAATGAACTTTTTGAACATAGATAAATGGTGAAGCTGGGTGATGTTTACATGGAGGTTTATTATAGTATTCTTTCTCTGAAAAATCTTTTAACAATTAGTGATATAAAATGCATAAATACATTTAGAAGAAAAGTACAGGGTGCAAAATGTGAAAAGCTCATCTTTCTCCTTACTACTATAATCCCTGGAGGATAATACAGGTGAGTTTGGTATGTATTTTTTTATATATATACACATTACATTTGTACATATTTAAACATGTATTTATTGTGCATATGTGTGTTTCTTTCAAATTTCATTAAGGAATTACTGGATCAGACAGTATATTCATTTACAATTTTGAAAGTACTGCCCACAACAAGGCTACATGAGTTTTTGTCCTATATGACTTTGGAATATACCAGAAATCCTTTTAGGAAATAAGTGGGATATACATAATAAATTCAGGCTTTTTCAAAACAGCTCTCGGCCAGGAAAAGAAGTGACTTGGGTACTGGAGAAATGATCAGCTCTCAGACCCAGACCACAAGGCACGCCTGCAGTCCCAGCCTAGAATCACCCATGTGATACATGCCACCTTCAGAGTGGCAGTGGGAGGGACGAGAACTTCCCAGCCTCTGCAGGAAAAATGCCTTTGATATCTTGCTTTCCTTGGCTGCACGGGCTCTGGGCCCCACCTGCCTGGCCTGATTTGAGGCAGACTGCCTGGCTGCTCTGGGACTACCCTGGGAAACAGGCATTGTCACACCTCTTACAGCAAGAAAACAGCCGGTCAAGGAGCAGGGCCCGAAGAGTACCTAGCTGCAGGGAAAGTGATGCCAGCCTTTTTCCTCCAGTCCCCCCAAGTTCAGCCTAGGGAAACCTTGGGGTTATCATTTAATGGGGCAAATCTCAGTTTTCCTTTTTCTTTCAAATGGGGTATGTACTTTTAAAAAAACTAATTTTTTTTTTTTACTTTTTTTGCATTCCTTTTCATCTTTATTTCTTAATTGACAAATTTACAACATATATAATTTGTCTTCCAAATCGTCAACAGTGTTATCAAATAAGTGCTGCATAAAATAAACTTAAAAAGAGCCTTTTGACATACCTTACGGCACGACTGGAAGTTACAGTCCTAGTTTTTCCTACTCCTTTTTTAAAAAGTGATATATAGTTTCTCTTTTTGTGTGTTTTCTGTTTTCTTAAAGACATAGTCTCCTTTTAAACCACAATTCGTGGGTAATGACTAGAGAGAGTCTAAGCCCCAAGTCCCTTAGAAGGCAGTATTTTTTTCTTTGAACAGAAAAAAGTGATTGAGAATGGGGTTGTTTTTAATTTTAAGAGAAAATAAGCCTGCTTTGGCTTAACCTCTGCCTTCCAGAAATAGATCCCAAAAAAAAATATATATATATATAAATACACAAGTAGCCTCTGACTATAGGCTTGTTGTGATAGAGTAGTACAGAAGTAGCTCCAAATAGTGTCACCACTGAATAGAATCCCCTTCAATCCCTTCCAACCCTCTCCTTCCCAGAGGGAACCATGGTTAACTCTCACGTATAGCTTAACCCCTTCCTTTGCATTTCCAAACACACGTGTGTATTTATATGCTTTTTACTTTAAACAAGTGGGATTCTGTTTTCCTGCCCTTCTTAGTATATCTTTGTGATCTCTCCATACTAGTCCATATAGATGGATCTCATTCTTTAAAAGAAAGAAAAGATTTTGTTTAATTACTTTTAGAGAGAGGGGAAGGAAGAGAGAAAGAAGGAGGGAAACATTGATCAGTTGCCTCTCTCACGTACCCAACTGGGGACTTGGCCAGCCACCCAGGCATGTGCCTGGAGTGGGAATTGAACCATCAACTTTTCAGTTTGCAGGCCGGTGCTCAATCCACTGAGCCACACATGCCAGGGCAAATCTCATTCTTTTAACAGCTGCATAACTTGAATACAATTGTAATTTATGATAATTTTTAAATGTTAAAGATGGTCCTGGGGTAAAAATCTTTGTGCTTACGTGTAGGCCAAGTTACTGAATGTGGAACTGCAGGTACAGGGGTTAATAATATACTTGTTATCATTTCTAGAAAGAGAAAAGCTGGGATCCAGGTAACTAGCAACTAGTCCTGGTGCCCCAAGAACATAGGTCTGGTAAGCAAAGAGTGGGAAGGGGCTGCATATGAAGCCCCCCTCCTGGTGATTCACAATCAAGTAGCATATTAAGTTTTGATAATTCTTCAGCAACCATTCACTGCTGAGTGACTTAAAAAGGGGTGCTTGCAAAGGGAAAAACTTTTAATTCTTTATACAAATCTATTAAAATTTCCCTGCACGGTTTGGTAAGTGGTACCTGGTAATCTCTCAAAGACAGGACAGCATTTAGATAGTAATTTGGCTACAGGCTGTCCCACCAGGCTGAGCAATTGGGGTGGAGTCAAGTTTGGGTTTTGTCCAAGAAACAGGCTAGGCCTGTCAGCCCCTTCCAAAGCTCCTCCCATTGGGTGAGAGGGACCCAGCAAGTCTTGAGGCTGACCCTGTAAGTAGAGTGGAGTTTCACTCCTGACAAGTTTGGGAGGTGAAATCGGACCCAGCGGACACCTTGATCAGTCGGGCCCAGGCCTCCAAACAGAAGAGTATAGATCCAGAATTCTAGAGAAGAAGCCACTTGGGCAGCCTTCCTTCCACCCCCACCCCCTTCTCCAACTGGTGCTCATGGTTAGGTTCCTAGGTTCAATGCAGAGGTCACTCTGGTGAAACCTTTTCCCTATCGCCCAGACCCCTCCTCTGGACTCAGGTAGCACCTTTGCTGTGGGCACCTTTTACAGCAGCCAGCACTCTAGTATGTCCTCTGGTGAGGAAGGGCCACATAATTATGTACTTCAGTTTTCCCCAACAAACCGTGAACTCCTCCATAGCACAGTCCTGTTCAGGCTTTCCTTCACTCATTCATTCATGCAATCAATAATCGCTACGGGGGACCCACTTACCTAGTACCGTGGTGAAGAAGAAGACCCTAACCTTATTCATCTTGTATTCCCTGTAGCCCAGCCCAGGGTCTAGCCCAAAGCCTGGCACAGGAGGGTTTTGGAATGACACCCTCACTGGAAACCTGACTGCCTAGCAGGCACTGGTTCAACTTTTGTGTGCTCCAGATTTAAAAACGTGATTTCAAGATGCCTTGCCCACAATTTACATGGTAGTCATTTGACCGTACGAGGTATTTTAAAAAAACATTTGGGGTGACTCTGGGGGCCTGACAATATGCGGTACAAAATTCCCAGACACCTTTAGCGCCCACCACCTGCAGGAACAAAGCGCTGGGAGAGCTGGGAGGGCTGGGAGGGCTGGGAGGGCTGGGAGGGCGGGCCCGACGCGGCCCGCAGGCCCCGCCCCCGCCCGGCGCCGCCGGCCACGCCCCCGCTCTCCATAGTTACGGCGCTGTGGAGGCGGCGGCCATCTTGGCGGCGGAGCGATGAGCGGGTTGAACCCGAAGGCGGTGGGCGCGGGGTCGACTGCAGGGTCCCGGGGGCTGGTGGCTGGCAAGGAAGAGAAGAAAAAGGCAGGCGGTGGCGTCCTGAACCGGCTCAAGGGGCGGCGGCAGGCTCCCCACCACTCCGCCAACGACAGCATCGGGGCAGCGGTCACGGAGCAGGAGCTGCTGGCTCTGGACACCATCCGACCCGAGCACGTCCTGCGCCTCAGCCGGGTCACCGAGAGTGAGTGCGGGCCGGCCGCGCCCTCCCTTCGCGCCGGGACGCGGGCTCCTTGCAGCGCCTCCGGCCGGTCCCCACTAGACCGGCCCGGGATCCGTCCTGCCACTCTCCCCTCGGCCCGCCAGGCCGCGCTGCCCCCAGCGCATGGGGTCGGGCCTGCGCGCCCCACCGCTGCCTAGACCGGGTGGGAAGGGGCTCCTCTTGAGCTTGATACCTGCTGCCCCTGGCCGCTGGCCGTCAGGCAGGGTCGTTCCCCATCGCAGCTGGATTTGCTTGGGTAGGGGTCCCCCTAGCTACACCGGGAGTCTCCCGACATCTTCACTCTGGGAGCCCCCCAGCCAGCAGCGAAGTTCCCGCTCAGCCAGGCCGCTCGCAGCTCCTGCGGCCCAGACGCTACCTGCTTTCCCTGCGTTTCCCTCTTCCCATTTCCCAGCCCGCCGCGGCCGTCGACCCCCTTTGGTCCCAAGCGTTGCCCCTTTGTGTGCAGGTGGGCTCATCCTTACTCGGACACATTGCCGGGCATTCTATGCAAATTTTAAACAGTGCTACACTTTCATAATAAAGTTTCAGTTTATCTTAAATGTGAATCCTGCTTTTGAACACTTGTTCGAGTGAATTAAGAATTACGTCAGGGTTTCTGGCATAAAATGCAGCCATCCTACACCTTTTCGTTAATTTAAGGAGGGAGGAAAGAAATGTTGCCCACTTCCTAACCTGGGTTTCCTCCCTTTTACGGTTTTCTTCCAAGCCAAGCCCTGACTTGATGTCCTTTCTCTTGTTATTTCCCCCCGAGAGTTTACAGTCACCTGGTTAGGCCCCGCTTGCCCTGCCCACCCTCCCCTGCGCTCCGGCCCTCCCGCTAACCTGCGGCGCCGGCTTTCCCTGGATGGATCTGAGGCTGCCACAGCGGTGCCTGCCCAGCGGCTTACCAGTTCCTCGGGGAACAGGTGGCTGGCTGCTCCGGGAGGGGAGGGGAAGCTGGTCCAGACTGTATAAAAGGAAATTAATTCCCCTCTCTTAAAAATAGTTTCAAATTGACTCTGGATATTTCGATTCCCATATTTTATCACTGTGTTGGGACTGTCCTTTGCATTCCTGAGTGTATCTTTGGAAAGTTTTGCTATTTGCTTGCATTGAAACATTGTGGTAAAACTGCTGTTCGGACTCTCAAGGCACAGAAGTGCTCAGAACTTGGTCCTTCTAACCTCATGCTTTATACTGATATGAAGGGTGAATTAGGTCATCCTCTTGCCTGGCCTTAAGCAGTATTCTTGGTAGGCACTCAGGTCCTGTGTGAGGAGCTTGGGGTTGCTGTGCGACTTCTTGGAGAAAGCCATAGGTCCACAGGTCATAGCCTGGTGACCCTTGGATTTTGTTACTTTTTTTTTTCCAGAGAGAGGGGAAGGGTGAGAGACAGAGAGGGAGAAAAACATCAACGTATGGTTGCCTTTCACCTGCCTTCAACTACGGATCTGGCTGGAGACCTGGCTTGCAACCTGGTTACGTGCCCTGGCTGGGGAATCGAACCAGTGACCTTTGGGTTTGCAGGCTGGCACCTTATACACTATGCCACCAGCCAGGGCTTTAAAATTAATTTTAAATGCTCTTTTGTGACATCCACATTGATAAATCATGAAATGGTTTGTAGGCCATTTTTGAGGTATTTTCAAATAAATAATTTTATTCCTGTTTTTAAGTGTTAAGATAATTTTTCATTCACACCATGTCCATGGTCTTTTTTTTCTTTTTTGGATCCCCTAGTTCTCTTCACACCCCTTTTGCCTATAAGAAGGATTTTTTTTTTTCATTTACTGCCTTTTTTTTTTTAAAGATCGTATTTATTATTTCCAGAGAGAGGAAGGGAGAGAGGCAGAGAGGGAAAGAGACATCAGTGTATGGTTGCCTTTCACCTGTCTCCAGCCACGGACCTGGCTGGAAACCTGGCTTGCAACCTGGTTTTGTGCCCTGGCTGGGGAATCGAACCAGTGACCTCTGGGTTCACAGGCCAGCGCCTTATCTACTGTGCTACCAGCCAGGTGCTTATAAGAAGTATTTTGTATATATTTTAAGTGAATTGTATGTGAAAGAAAACCTGGGATTACTTCAAAATTTAAGAAATGAGTGAATGGTAGTTTTGGAGGATTATTTAATGGCATTGGTCTTTCTCATTCTCATTTTCAGATTATTTATGTAAACCTGAAGATAACATCTACAGTATTGATTTCACCCGCTTCAAAATTCGAGATTTGGAGACAGGAACAGTGCTTTTTGAGATCGCCAAACCTTGTGTTTCAGGTAGGCCTCAGTATTGTAACAGTCACAAAGCCTTCTGAATTTTGTGCCATTGCATCCCATGCTCGTGACTCTGTGTGTCCTACTTTCATGACCTCTTCCTGAAGCCTGGCCTACCTGGCTTGCTGGTTTGAAGCTGTGGGAAGGCTGATGTTTGTGGTGGATACTCTGTCCACAGCTTTCTGTTTATATCTGCTCCTGTAATCCTTGCTTCTCTGGGAGGACTTATTGTCTCCATTTTACAGATAAAGGAAACTGAGGCTCAGAATTTCCAAGTGACTTTCTTAAGGTTTGGTGTGCTTTCATCTCACCATATTGCTTTCACTTCAGAAGGGGATCCTTGTCATGCAACTGTAATGGTAGAAGCTTACCTGAGCTTGAGTCTTGGGGACACTCTGGAAAGATGATACTGAGGATTCCAGTCCAGACTGTGAGGCAGTTTCAGTAGGCTGCTCAGTCTTTCCTTTGCACAGTGTCTTATATGTCCCAGTAAGTCCTGGTTTGGATTTTAGTCTCCACCATCTTCTGCGTGAACAGAAAGCCCAGGTCTGTGAACTCAACTACTTGGGATTCCTTAAATTGGCCTTGCATAGACTCCTCCTGTGCTTGTGATGCAGTTTCAGGGCGATTCATTTCTGGCTGCTGGACCACACTGTCTGGAGCACATGACTGGAGATTTAGCACCCCCTGGAGTTAGTTGTTAGAACACCAGCACAGATAACCCTTCCGAGTATCAACTGCTGTCCCTATTAGCAAGTCTTTTCTGCAAAGTGTTTCTCATCTGATATGCTACTCAGAAAGAACCTGTAAATTTGGTAAGTCAGAAGACTTTCCTGAGAAGGTCTCAGCTCCAGGGTAGAGCCCTGGTCCCACCCGACATAGCGTTCTTTATGCTGCCATAATCTAGGACTGACCAAGGCATGTAAAGGCTTAAGCTTGTGGGTACTTAGTCTGTTCGCAAGCATCAGGGCCAGCGAGTTTCCTAGTCTGTGGTATTCACATCCCTGAGCCACATGTCTTAGTCCTTAGGATGTTTCAAGGACCCTGGGACTACTTCATGTGTGTGGATTTGAATTAAACTGGGCTCAGAGGAGTCATTTCAGTACAAAACTGAACTGCATCAAGAATGTCAGCCTCAGATACTATAGATATACTTTGCTTTTTAACCTGTCCAGTCTTTAGCTTTTTTCCCCCCCTAGTCTTTAGCTTTAAGGTTCTCGGTTCACTTGGAGTATGCTTACACTGAGTCAGTGCCCTCCAGCTGCACTTGATCTGAGAAGACTTGTTCTGACTCTGGATCACATGGTTGGAGCCAGGGCTCTAGAGTCTTTGGGTACAAACCATACTCAGGCTGGTTGCACAGGCAGAGATGTTTAATGCTTTTTAAAAAGGCAAAAATAACCCTCCTACGGTGTACCCATGTTCAACCTAGACTTGGAGAACATACCCTGGTTGGTCACTGGATGGCTACTAGAGGAAACTCTCTGTTGACATTAGAATGGTTTTCTGATTCATTTTATAAATCTTTTCATTTCCTGGGTTTAGGAATAGATTAGACCAGAGACCATCATTACCCATGTGGACCCCCATTCAGTTTCCAAACGCTGGTTCATTGCCAATCTGCCCCGCCCTTTCCCAGGTCGGTGATGGGCCTGGTGTGGCTGGACTAGGCATTACTCCCAGGAAGTACAGTGCTCTAAAGCTGTAGGTGGTCAGCACCTTCCATTAAACAGCTCTTTCTAGCTCTTTGCTGTCTGTCAGAAATTCTTACTCTCTGAAGGAGTCTTTTGATTGGTTCAACTTTTGTAGGCTCTTTCTTTTTTTTTTTAAATATGGAATGCTTCACAAATTTGCATGTCATCCTTACGCAGGGGCCGTGCTAATCTTCTCTGTATCGTTCCAATTTTAGTATATGTGCTGCCGAAGTGAGCACTGTAGTCTCTTTCTTTCCATTAGTGGCTAGCACATCAACTTGGTCAACAGGGCTTCAGTCAGGTGGTCCTGGATTCAAATCTCTGCTCCTTGTTTGGAGGACTTTAGACATGTCACTTAACCTCTTTTGGCCTGAGCTTCCTGATCTCTAAAATGGAGATAGTAGTGACAACTCACATGGGCAGTTGTGAGGATGCTCTGTAGTGTTTAGGATAGGACTGGCATATTACAAGTGCATAGCAAAAATGGGCCATCCTGCTGTTGGCGTTAGTGCTGTTAATTGATTGTGCTACCTGGGCTGGTGGTGCCTTGATGGTGCATTCAGGCCTTTGTGTGCACTTTCAGACCAAGAGGAGGAGGAAGAAGGTGGCGATGTGGATATCAGTGCGGGGCGATTCGTCCGATACCAGTTCACACCAGCATTTCTCCAGCTCCGGACCGTCGGGGCTACGTGAGTACCAGTATTTCCTGAGGGGAGAACATCTGCTTGATCTGCTTGTTCACGGGGATGAATGTTCTCGGTTGGGCTGGCTTTAGAGGAGGGAGGGGACGAAGTAGGACCCAACAGAGATTTATTTTGCAGGGTGGAGTTCACTGTGGGAGACAAACCTGTGTCAAACTTCAGGATGATCGAACGGCACTATTTTCGGGAGCGCTTGCTGAAAAACTTTGACTTTGACTTCGGCTTCTGTATCCCCAGCAGCAGGAACACTTGTGAACATATCTATGAGTTTCCCCAGCTTTCTGAGGATGTCAGTACGTATCCCTTGACTTGTGTAGCATTCTAGGTTCTTAGGCTAGAAGAAATGAACTTTGAAATCCACCTGGCCCAATGCCCTCATTTGGCAGAGGAGGGAAGTAGTGACCTGGTGCATCTCTAGTCATTTGACCTCAGGCTTCTCATTTGCTGTTGCTCTTGTCACTGCCTGTATGGGAGCATGGAAGGTTTTGTTTTTTTTTTGGAAGGTTTTAATAATACAGGACATCCTTATTAGATGCCCGCTGCTGTGGGAAAGGGAGTGGTTAAGGGAGATCAGGGGAGGCCTGAGACAGTATCTGGGACTCTGATTAGATAAAGCACCTCTCCTTTCCGCTGTTAGTCATGGTTCCCACTGTGTTCCCAAAATTGTTGGACATTCTCATTTTTTGTTTACTCACAGCTAGAGATGAAACTATGGGCTAAATTAAATAGAATCATAAGTCTGTGGACCTCCTCTTGTTTGTTTTCTGCAATTAGAAGGCTGATCAGATAAATTTAGAATAGAGCCAGCAGGAAATAGGGAGCTCTTGCAGGTTTTGGAGCGCAAGGAGCGCGACGGAAGCAATATCTTGGGAAGAAAAGTTGTGAGGAAGGACTGGGGCAGGCACCAGAGAGAGTAGCCAAGGCAAGGGAAGATAAGGGCCTACGAGAGGGAAAGAACAGGCTTTTTCTATTTCTATGACTTCAGTCTTGCTCTCTCAGGGTTGCTTCCTCTGTTGGTAATTAGGGGAAATTGCCCCACAACAATGAGGACCTGAGTGGGGTCTGTGTATAGTGGTGGAAGTTAGTTGGTTATAGGGAGGATCTGCATATACTATTTTCTCAGAATCCTAAGGTCCTTAAAATTGTCATATGCTGACAACCAGGTACTCTTACTTGTGTGGCATTGCTGTTCCCGCATAAAATGAGGATGGCTTAGATGTGGGGTGGCGTGTTTGTGACAGTATTGGATCTTGGTTTGAACCCACTCTCTAAAATGGGCTGGATCTGGAATATGTGCAAGAAAACATTATGTATAGAATTTCAGGGTTATGCAAGGCAATATAACTTTTCTTCTTGAAACCAAATCAGCTAAAAGAGTGTAGAAGTCAACATTCTGCATCTAAAGCAAAGAACTTTGGCCTGGGTAGGGTCAAAGAAATTTAAACAATCAGTTTTGCCTTTTGAGAATTATGGGGAAAAATAACATTTCCTCCAGAGACTCAAAATAGCATGTAATAATTAACTCCAGACTGGGCAGAGGTAGTGACTGTTTAATTGTCTTGACTTTCCAGCATGGTTAACGAGGTCTGGGTAACGCCTGAACAAAGAGAAGACCTTTTGCTGGATAATTTCCAAGTTAATAACCCTGTGCTACTTCTGGAAAAGGCTTCTTGCCCTTCCCCCTGCACTTATGTTCATCCAGGGTTCCTTTGGTTGCCATGGGTGCTCGTGGGCAGTGGCACAGGGAGGTGTCGCTTTTTTTGTTTGGACTGGAGTGTCTAGGGGAACAGACCAGAAGCGCTGAGTACATGAGTTGCTGTGATCCATGTTGGCAAAAGGGAAAGCACATTCTCCTGGGTGCTGACTCAGAACCCAGGCTGGGGGTGACCAAGGAGGGCCTGGCAGAGAGTTCATTGCATCCATGTGCTTAAGTGGGTGTCATGTTTTGGGGTTTTTAAACAAAGTTATTAATCTGAGAGAAAGAGAGAGATACATTGCTGTGTATTCTACTTATTTAAGAAGTCATTGTTATTTCTTGTGTGTACCCTGACCCAGGATAGAACCTGCAACCTTGGTGTTTTGTTTGTTTGTTTGTTTGTTTTTTAAGATTTTATTTTTAAAGAGAGGGGAAGGGAGGGAGGCAGAGAGGGAGAGAAACATCCATGTATGGTTGCCTTTCACCTGCCTCCAGCTACAGACCTGGCTGGAGACCTGGCTTGCAATCTGGTTATGTGCCCTGGCTGGGAATCGAACCAGCGACCCCTGGGTTCCCAGGCTGGCACCTTTCCACTGAGCCACCAGTCAGGGACAACCTTGGTTTTATAAGGACATTGCTATCACCAAATGAGCTCCTGGGCCAAGACTTCGTGTTCAGTTTTAAGGCCTCTGGGGTCCCCAGTTCTGCCCACCTCTCAAGGGTTGGCTCCCTCTGTTCTGACCTCATTATTCTAGGTGAATGTACTCACATTTTCTAGAAGGAATTTTAGAGGGAATACTTCGTTTTTTTCCACCTAGCCCATGGGGCAGACTCACATATTAAGTGTTTGCTTTTTTTCCTTTTCCTGACTTGCAGTTCGTCTGATGATTGAAAATCCCTACGAGACCCGTTCTGACAGCTTCTACTTTGTTGACAACAAGCTGATAATGCACAACAAGGCTGATTATGCCTATAATGGAGGCCAGTGACTGCTGTGGGACTGGATAGGGGAGGTGCATTGCTGCGGCCTGTGGGCCGGACACACGAGATGGCCAAAGCTGCTATATACCAGCACACACCTGGAGCCCGGCCCCAGGAAGCCAGGGCTGGGATGGCGGTTTCCTGTGCTCCAGGAGAGGTGCCAAGCAGTGCCGTTTCCTTCCCCAGTGTTTTTTCTTTCCTCTCTTCCCTACCCTGTAGGTCACAGAGGTATTATGTAGTAAAGTCACATTAGGATAAGGTTCTTGGAACCCAGTTTAAAAGGAAAGTTTATTTTCATGTTGTCATAGCTGCCTACTAGTTGTCCGACGCGCCTGGGTCTGCGCCCGGGTGAGGAGGCTTTGGCCGGCCGGCCTGCAGGTTAATGACTCTTCTGTGGGTTCCTGGGTGCTGCGGGAGGCTGCAGGGTCAGCCTCTTTAGGCATCTTCTCTCATTCCTGGTGTTGCCGTCGGCACAGTCTGACCTCAGCCTGTGCGTCGTTGTAAACCAATTGGGAAGAAACTTGAAAGGGGGATTGAGGGAAGAATGGTGCCAAGAGGTGAGGCTCTCGTGCTGGGTAAGGTGCCCAAACTGAAAGATCCATTTTGTGGAGCAGCCGGCTTATGTGTCTGACTTCCTTGCTCCCTGCTAGTCCTCCTGGGGCTCCAGCAAGGTTTCAGCCGGGCAGTGCCTTCCTGTTTTCATTCTGGGGGAGAGATCAACTTGCTCTGCTTCTCTCGGTTCCTGACCTTTGAGCATCTTCTGAAATTGAATGTGTCAGCTTTCTCTTAGAACAGCAGTTTCCCAAGGCCAGAGGAGGTGTCATTTTTAAAAAAAAATTTACAGGCTTCCTTCTAGGAGGTTTTAGAAAATGTCAGTGACGTTGCCAGTGTGTGTGACATGCAGTTAGACTTCTGATAGTGCAGTTCAGGCCCTCGGTGAACGCAGCTCATGCTAAGGCTGGTATAGTCATGAATAGCAGCTGCTCAAAGAAGGCATTTGGTTTGCTTTGCACAGCAGTGCCTAGAGGACTGGCTTTTGACGGGGTTTTGCCTCTAAAACTGCCAGCTTCTTATTTAGGAGGGTTTTTTTATCTGTCTTTCTGCTGAAGTGGTTTCCGGAACCATCCTGGCTGGTCAGATGTAAATAATGCATATCTGATCCTTCACACATTTTGGATCTGAGGCCCTCAGCCTAGTTCACCTGTTCCAATCAGATGTGTTCTCAGAAAAGCTTCCTTGCGCCACTACTGCCTTTATTCCCAGGCCCTTGTTGGATAACTCTCACCTCCCTGCCCTCTCTCTGCAGCTGTCTGACTCTGGTGGCTTCAGCTGGTCAGCCCGAACTCCCTGAAGACGGTTGCTGTGGCCAGAATGAAGCATTGATAGGAAGGTAGCCTTAGCTGTGGGAAGGTCTTAGGTATGTGGGAATAGTCACTATCACCATCACAGTGCTGATGGCTTTCTCAGGTTAGCCCTGTGTGCCAGCACTGGATCCAGCCACTGGAGGGAGCAGGACACCGGGCAGCCTGTAGACAGGGGGAAGTCTCAGAACCAGAGCGGATGACAGACCCAGGTGCCTTACATGGGGCTCTGTCCCATATGCTGCTGGGAAAGGCTGCTTCACCCCCATCCCTCCCCCTTTGCAGGCAGGCGTCAGCACTGCTCCTGTCCTCTCTCATTGTGGCTCCTCTTACACTCTGTTCCTGTCGAGCTTTGGAATAACCCCTCTGTCTGAGGAGGTGGTTTCTGGAGCTGCTCAGCGCTCTGCTCAATAGTGTCTTGAAAATGTGTTCAGGGCAAACTGCAGCTTGTATGCTGTGGGCTCTTGCAGTGTTAGCTTCTGTGAGGAGGAAGACCAACGGGACAGAGGCAGCAGGTGCTCTGGCTGCAACAGTACTATGTCCTTGTCCCAGTTAGCTTGCCTTGGTCTCCCTGGAGACCATTTTGGGACCAAGTGCTCAGTGCCCAGCGGACAGGGTTTTACCATCTTCCACAACTGAAGGTCTCGTGTTCTGTACCTGAGACTCTAGATTCTTGCATCCAGCTACTCAGGAAACCTTGAGAAGCATTAACACTCTGGGGTGTTAACCAGGGTGAGTTTGAAATTCATGCTTTTGTACCAGAGTTGGGGAGGGAATTGGAAGTCATGCTTTCTCTGAAAGGATCTGAACCAATCAAAAAAAGTTGAATCAAAATGGGAAGCCATGTTGTAAGGAATCTGAACTGTTGGTAGCCATTAGTTTGTGTGATAGAATGGGAGGGAAACTCCCTGCTTAGAAGCGCACGCTCTTTTTCAGAGCAGGCGTCTGAGAGGCAGCTCCTGGAAGGAGCACGTTCCAGCGGTCGGCGGGGCTGCCTCATGGCACGGGGCCTGCTGCCTGCACCCTTCCTCTCCCGTTTTGCCCCCGTCCCTCTGCCTACGGATCTCCTGGGATAACCTCTTTTCCTGCGAAGCCTTTGGGCTAAGATGCCCTCCTAGCTTCTCCAAAGACAATCCTAGTTTAGTGTCTTCTGTGTTCTGAAGAATAAAAAGGGACTAACGTGTTAGATCAAAGTTACCTTGCAGAGAAAGTTTTCAGGGACATATAGTGCTGCCTGAAGACTCCCACCGTCTTTGGGCCATCTGATTCCCAAATAATGGTAGTGATTGATTTGGAAATGTTGGGTCTAACTGTAGACTGGTCATTCTTGAAAGGCAGTAACTGGGGAGTCTTTAACGTCTTTGTTTCGTTGAAGTAGAACTCATTTGTGGAGTGGATGTCATAGGCTGGGCCTAATGTACTAAGTAGGGTGGGTCTTACCTGAGTAAGACTGCCAGGCTCCCAGGGTGCTTTTTTTTTCCTCTGTAAAGTTACTTTCTTCCAGTGGTCATTGTCACTGGAAGGTTTGGGGAATGGGGACTGTCTGTTCTAAAAATCACAGCACGGACTCCCTGCCAGTGCATGACTCCTGACACAGAGGGTGCTGCTGTACCTGGTATGGGAGCCCAGTCGTTGAACCATCATGTTACATTCCACATTACAGAGCATCTCGGCCACAAGGCGGGTTTACCCCTTTGCTTCACAAAGGATCATGTAAAGTCATTGAAGTTGTGAAAGTAAGTACATTCTTCCCATGTAAATCTAGTTTTCACAGAATATAAGAAACATTGATGACCTGATCTGTCCTTCCTCCTCTTTCCCCTTCACCTAAGGTCCTCATTCGTTTTATTATTTTGTACATTTTTTCTGTTTTGTGGATTGTTCTGTAACCAGCATATGAGTACAGAGAATGTCCTGTACAAAACACAATAAAGGTTCAAGATCAAGGTGTTCCTTCAGGCAAGACTGAAGACTTCAGTCTCTGGTATTTGGTATTTAGGCTGCAATCCTTATTTTTGGGTGTGTGGTACAATCCACTTTTAACCTTGAACAGAAGAATGGCCATTTGACCCTGGTAGAGGTAGATGAAGTGTTTGGTTTCATGTGTCACATAACTACCGAAGTTCCTCCCCATAACACAGTGCCAGGTAAGGTGGTACTCCTTGTCAAACTGCACCCCCCTTTTCAAATTCGAAGAGCAAGTTTGTTTAGAGTTACAGAGGAAGTGGAAGTGAGCCAGCTGGGCTGTGTAGGCTCAGGAAACAAGTTAAGGAGGTGGAAGTATGGCCCTTGGAGCTTAGAAGAGAGAAGGGCAATGGTAACTTGCCTGGGGGCAGAAAGACTGGGAGAGGGTTATGCAGATGATGTGTTGTGGAATTGTGCACCTGAAACCTATATAATTTTGTTATCCAGTGCCACCCAATACCTTCAATAAAAATGAAAAAAAGATAATGGGTTGGGAGTGGGGTGCAGGTACACTCCAGAGAGGGATAGTACTTCTCAAACTCCTTCTCAGTGTGGGCCACAGTATCCTTCACTATGTTGCATTTCTCCAGCACCTGTATAGCACATTCCACAGGGTCCTGTTGCATCTCGTCCAGCGTATGGCATTTTTGATCACCGCCCTTGGGTGGAGCAGGAGTGGGAGCTGGCAGACTGCATAGGTTCCGGGGGGGGTGTGTGTGTGTGTGTGTGCAGCCCCAACGGCAGCAGCACGTCTGTCTCCCTCCAGTTTTGTCATTGTGTCCAAAGTAAACTAGGTGACGTATTTGTATAAAACATTATTTTGCCATAAGAGATGGAAATAAAGATTTTCACAGTATGTGACCCTTTCTTGTCTCCTGATTGGGCCGTTATGGGGTAGGGGTGGCCTTTCTGTAATGATTTAAACACAACTGGTTTTAAAGTGATTGGGGAATAGTATTGGGCTTTAAGTTTAATATTTTTCCTTTACTTTGCTGGGACTTTTGAGAATTTAAAATTTATATATATATATTTTAAAATTAAGGCATGTTTTTTAAACATTAAAATATTTTATTATTTTCAGAGAGAGGGGAAGGGAGAGAGGCAGAGAGGGAGAGAGACATCAGTGTATGGTTGCATTTCACCTGCCTCCAGCTATGGACCTGGATGGACCTACCTGGCTTGTAACCTGAAGGTGTGCTTTAACTAACAGTAAAATTCACTTTGTTTAAGAGTACAGTTTGGGGCGGGGGACAGAGGGGAGCAAAAAGGGGATGGATGTAATACAACAACAATAAAATTAAAAATCATGATACAGGGCATTTCTGTCACCCCACAAAGTTCCTTCAAATTCCTGGTGTTTATAGCCAGTCCCTCCTTCCGTTCTAGCCATTTGCAGCCATTGTCTGACTTCTGTCTCCACTGGAAAACTTGCAGAATGTATATCAATGTTTAAGGTTACAGATAATTCAGTATTATTATTTTTTAAATATTTTTTTATCCTCACCTGAGGACATTGTCTTCATTGCTTTTAGAGAGAAACATCAATGTGAAACAGAAGCATTGATTGGTTCCTCCCGTACACACTCAGACCAGGAATCCTACCCATCCTGACTGGGGACCAAATGCACTCAGACCAGGGATTGAACCTGCAACCTTTTCGTTACAGGACGATGCTCTAACCAACTGAGCCACATGGGTGAGGGGAATAATTCGGTTTTAAAATAAGTCTGCCCTAAATGGTCTGGGGCACCTGTAGCAATTATAGGCCTCTGTCCACAAACACACTTGTTCCTCCTTCCTATTTTGGGGTTCAAAGACTAATGGGGGACTCAATACGATTTCGGATGGTAAGTGTCATGATTAAGTAAACCCAACCATGGGATGGAGAGTGTGTAGGTGGAGGAGGAATGCTAGCTTCCTGGGGTCAGGGCAGGCCTTGGTGAGTGAGATCTGATCCAAGGGAGGAAGCACTGATGTCAAAGGGCCAGAGGCTCGAACCTGCAAGGTGTGTTAGAGAAACACTCACTGCCCGTGTGGCTGGAGCAAAGGCAGCAAAGGAATGGCTGGCATGAGGTAGGGAGCATGATCTAGAGCTTTTTGGGCTGTGGAACTGGATTTCTGGATAGAGAGGCCTGCGAAGTGTTTTAAGAATGGTTGAGGACCCCGCAGCCAAAGGCCGCTACTAGCTGGTAGCCACGGTGTCTCCACCTGCATGGGGGAGCCAGCTGGAGTGACTTTGACAGCTCAGGGCAGCACAATACCTGCCGCTGCTGCTCGCCTTGCCCAGCTTTCAGGAAGAGATAAAGGCAGAAAAAGTGAGCACCTACCTCCGAGATCTAGGAGACTGGGGCGCAGTGGTTTTCTCTCCACTAGGAGGCGGGGCACCGGCAGAGCCAGAGCGGCCCCGCCCCCCGGGCGCGAGCACTTGGTGGGCGACTCCGCCCCCTGCAGCCGGAACTGGCGGCGGAACAGCTGCGGACGCTAGGGGACCCCCCTGCAACGGACAGGTCCTCCATGGCCGCTGCCGCGCTGCTTGCCAGGGCCTATGGCCCCATCCGTGGAGGTGAGTGTTTTGGAACTCCGTACAGTGGGGGTGCGGCCCCGGGCTGGCTGAGGAAGTGGAGGCCTGTGGCAGGGCCTCCCCTGCCGAGCCTGGTGGGCCAAACCGGCTCTGAGCGCGTGCGCGTGCGGCCTTTGCCCCAGTTGGGTTGCCCGGGGCCCCGGCGCGCCTGCGCGGCTCCTGAGGCCCCAGTTCTTGCGGCTGCGTTTCAACCCCCACCCCCCACCCCCGCGTTCACCCCGGAGAGTCCGGGTGCGCCCTTCCAATAGAGCCAAGCCTGCGACCGAACCCGCACTGTATCTGTGACCGTAGGCAAGACGCACAGTCCCTGTCCCAGTTGACACATTGGCCCATGTGTAAAATGACCGCAATAATGTATTGCTCTTCTTATCGAGTGGTAAGGATTAAATCACAGGGTATGTAAAACACTTACTACAGAGCCTGATGTGTAATACTGGTCAGTAAATGTTACTTCATTGCCCATCTTAGAACTTTTCTCCAGCTGGAGCCTCGGGGACAGCCATGGCTGGGCCGCCTTTGCCTGGTTGGGCCCAGTCACCCTGGGTAATAACAGTAAAGGGAACCCTCATTGAGATCTGTGTACCAGGCCATGTGCTAAATGCTACAGTTAGTATCTTTGTAATCCTATCCCCAGCTACTCAATACAGTTGTCCTGCACCTAGATTATTAGCAGAGCCCCAGGACAGTTAAGATCTCTGCCTGAGGAGATCACAGAGCCCTGCACTTCGTATTCCGGGCATTATATTGAAGATCGTGTGGGGTAGTGTCTACAGAATGTTCAGCAAGCATTGAAAACGGTTGTTGTGGGAGTTCTCAGCAGCACTGTTGATTGACATCGTGGGCTGATCATTTTTTGTTACGGGGAGTGTCCTGTGTATTGTTGGATGTTTAGCAGCGTCCCTGGTCTCTCCCTACCAATACGATTTCTCCATTCAGTTATGACAGCCAAAAAAGTCTCCAGACATTGCCACTGACCCTCAGAGGGCAAAACGATCGCTGGTGGAGAATCTGTGAGTTAGCGGATCACTTGTTATTATTCTTGCACAAGCTCTCTGGGATCCCCCCCTGTTGACCCCCTCTGTTCTTGGTGGCAGCTCTCCGTCGTCAGTTACATACTGTCTACCAGTCTGTGGAACTGCCCGAGACACACCAGATGCTGCGTCAGACATGCCGGAACTTTGCGGAGAAGGAGCTGCTTCCCATTGTGGCCGAGGTGGACAGGGAGCACCGTTTCCCAGCAGCTCAGGTGAGTAGCAACCTCAGCAGCCCATGGTGGAGGGCTGCCCTTGGTGACAGTGACAGTGACTGTTGGAGACACTGAGACTTGTCAAGGAACCCTAATGCAGGTCTGGGGACCCAGAAAATGTTCTGGGAAACTTCCAGAATAAGGTCTGTAGCAGGATTTAACTTCTGGAATAACAGTTATAATGGTGGACGATGGATACATTTACTATATGTCAGGCATTGTGTCAATAATAATGTTACATGTGAGCACCACTGTTCTCAGTGCTTGGGAAATGTTATCTCACAACAGTCCTCAGTGGTGTGACTATATACTATTGCTGTATAATCTAAGGGTACAGTTGATGAAACTCAAATTGGTGAAGAAGGTTAATAACGTGTGCCCAAGGGAATGGAGTCAGTGAACCACAAAGCTAGGGCTTGCACCCAATTCTGTCTTCTGCCAGCCTCTATAATCCCGGTCAGCATGCTCCATCCTATGCCATAGTGTTCTTTATTTGTGTCAGTTCATCTGTGATTGCAAGATTAAAATGTTCCTGCTGGCCCTGGTCCAGTAGCTCAGTTGGTTAGGGCATCATTCTGATATGCCAAGGTTGCGGGTTCAATCCCCAGTCAGGGCACACACACAACCAATCAGCCCTGGCTGGTGTGGCTAAGTGAGTTGGGCATCATCCCAAAAACCGAAAGGCCACTTTTTCAGTTTCTGGTCAGAGCACATGCCTGGGCTGCAGGCCAAGTTCCTGAGTGGGGGTGTGCAAGAGGACACTGACTGATGTTTTTGTCTCCAACACCAGCAGGAACATCTTAAACCTGTAATCAGGGCAAATGAAAATCAATAGTACTTTCTCCCTCAGCCCTGCTTCCTAGAGGCAATTGGTTCCATTTATTTCTTCTCAACGCTAGGTTGGTTCTGCTGTGAGCCACATTTCTCAGGTGAAAAGTAGGCTTACAGAGGTTAAGGAATTTGTTCTAGGCTGGAAGGGTCTGAGCTGGTTAAAATCCTGGAGTCATCGCTTGGTGTCAGTCCCAACTGCATCACTTAAAAGCTCTGAGCTCCATTTTCCCCATGTGTGATGTGAGGTTGACTCAGCCTTGATTTCATAGAGAGACTCAAATGGAAGAGCACGTGCAAAGCACTCATGCAGATTTTGGTCTATTGTAGGCACTGGGTACTTCACCTTTACTGTTATCATGACTCCAAATCAGAAATCCCAAGCTCTTACTGTTCATTCTCTCACTGCCTTGGGAATACAGTAGTTAGCAAAAACATCTCATGGTTAGGGAGAAAGACTTAATCAAAACAAACCCAGTAGTAGGTGACATTCCTGCTGCATAAGCACTGCAGAGGATAGATGCAGGTGCAGCAAGAGTGTGTGATGACAGGATTTGATTTAGTGAGTGCTGAGGTGGATAGTACCTAGTTGATAAAGGTCATTACCCACTGGGAACAGCATGTGCAAAGGCCCTGTGGTGGGAAGGGGATGTGTGTGATATGTCTAAGGGACTGAGAGAAGATCACTGTGACATGATGCTGCCATGCTTCCTACCTTGGAGGCTCCTGAAGGCTTTCTGTGCCTTTTGCCTGCTCAATGATTATGATTGCAGACAGGTGAGCCAGTGCAGAGTGTGGGTACAGGGCAGTTCGAATGTCACAAGCACCTCAACTGAGGCTGGGTCCTTAGCATCTGGGCTCAGGGGTTCTGGGATAGGCAGGTGGGGCCACAGACACTGCTCAGGGGCAGGAGGGTTTGGGGCTCTGAGGGTGGGCATTGGCTGCCAGGTGTCATTGCCACAACATCCTTCCCTGAGACCAGGTGAAGAAGATGGGCGCACTCGGGCTTCTGGCCATGGATGTGCCGGAGGAGCTGAGTGGTGCTGGCCTTGATTACCTGGCCTATGCCATTGCCATGGAGGAGATCAGCAGGGGCTGTGCCTCCACTGGAGTCATCATGAGTGTCAACAACGTGAGTCCCATTCCTGGACCTGTGGGCGGGAGGGCACTGGTGTCCCAACATCCGGACCATGTTCCCAGCTTCTCACCTCCTATAGAGAGAACAGGCCCTGCGGTGGGGTCCACGGGCGGGCAGGTGTGCCTGAGCTTGAGACCTCTGACTGTGCTCCTTTGTGCCCGCAGTCTCTCTACTTGGGGCCCATCATGAAATTTGGCTCCAAGGAACAGAAGCAGAAGTGGGTCACTCCTTTCACCAGTGGTGACAAAATTGGTTGCTTTGCTCTCAGTGAACCAGGTACCAAAGTGGGACAACCGTCTCCCCATCCCCTCACCTTAGAACCAGGGTAACAGAGTCAGACTGGAGTCGGACCACCTCTAGGGGAGGGGGCAGTTTCTAGGGCCTGTGCTGACCCGGATGGCACCTCAGCAGAGCTTGGAGGGATGCTTGGCCCTGGTGTCCCTTTGGTCGGAAGCTGGCCGGTTGCTTCCTACATGCCTCCCCCTTCCCCTTTGTTCTGAAAGCTTGGGGGCTGGCGTGGCCTGGGAGCTTCCTCCCAGGGGCCAGACCCTGACTCCGGAACCTGATTGTGCTCACCAGCTGGGGGCTGAGGCTGGGTTCCCTGCTCAGTTGGCAGCAGTGCCCTTGGTGGCAGGGGATAGAGGTGGCCCTGGATTCTGAGTCTGCATGTGGGTCAGGGAATGGCAGTGATGCAGGAGCCGCCTCCACCACCGCCCGGGAAGAGGGTGACTCGTGGGTCCTGAATGGCACCAAAGCCTGGATCACCAATTCCTGGGAGGCCTCAGCTACTGTGGTCTTTGCCAGCACCGACAAGTCCTTGTATAACAAGGTGGGAACTCGGGAACAGGGTCAGTGAGACCTTTGAGCTGCACTCATTCCATAGTTTGTGGATCCAAACCTGCTTGGCTTGATGCAGTGGTGTCTGCTCTGGGGCACCCTGGGGCACCCTGGGGCAGCACCTTCCCCAAGCAGATGGCAGAGGGCGCCCTGCATGAAGTGGAGGGAGGGGGTGGGGTTTGCCACCCGGCTGGTGGGATGAGGGGCGTGGCCTGGGGAAAATCACTGCCTGGGTTTTCTGCTCTTGTAGGGCATCAGTGCCTTCCTGGTTCCCATGCCTACGCCTGGGCTCTCCTTGGGGAAGAAGGAAGATAAGCTGGGTATCCGGGCCTCATCCACAGCCAGCCTCATCTTTGAGGACTGTCGAATACCCAAGGACAACCTGCTTGGGGAGCCGGGGATGGGCTTCAAGATAGCCATGGTGAGCGCCGCAGCGGGAGTGGGGGCCCAGGGTGGAGGTCCTGGGGCCCAGCTGGCCGGCTACTGACTGGGCGGTCCCCACAGCAAACCCTGGACATGGGCCGCATTGGCATCGCTGCCCAAGCTCTGGGCATCGCCCAGGCTGCCCTTGACTGTGCTGTGAACTACGCCAAGAACCGCAGGGCTTTTGGGGCGCCTCTCACCAAGCTCCAGAGCATCCAGGTAACAAGCTGGAGACTCCTGGAGCCCAACACGGCCCAGGAGGGAGGGAGCCCAGGTGGATGAGAAGCTATTCCCTGCTCCCACACTCACCTCTCCCGCTTCATGTCCTTGGAGGGAGGGAGGGGCAACTACTGACCCGTGGCCTGGGGCCTGGTTGTTGCAGTTCAAGCTGGCAGACATGGCCCTGGCCCTGGAGAGTGCCCGGCTGCTGACCTGGCGTGCTGCCATGCTGAAGGATAATAAGAAGCCTTTTACCAAGGTGCCTGTGAGCAGGGGTCTCGCCTGGCATGGGCCCTTAGATGGGCTGAGGGGCTGAGGAAGAAGCGTGGGTGGGTGGGGTCCCAGTTCCTTGGGCCAGTGGGCCTATTGCTGCAAAGGGAGGCTCTTCCAGGCCTGCCCCCACTCAGGGACCATGTGCTAAGGGCTCCCCGCAAGGTCAAGCTTCTAACCTGACCATCCCCTGTGGTTAGGAGGCCGCGATGGCCAAGCTGGCTGCATCAGAGGCCGCGACTGCCATCAGCCACCAGGTGAGTGTCCCTGGTGCATGGACGTGGTGCCTGGGCAAGGCCCCAGGGTTGAGGGGAAGCGTCAGCTGCCCCTCCCCCAGCCCATCCTTGTGTGTGGCTGACCCTCACTGTCTTTCCCTACGGTTGGGGGTCTTCTCCCTCCTGAGCCCCTGCTTTCACCGTAGGCCATTCAGATCCTGGGTGGCATGGGCTATGTGACAGAGATGCCGGCCGAGCGGCACTACCGAGATGCCCGCATCACCGAGATCTATGAAGGCACCAGTGAGATCCAGAGGCTGGTCATTGCAGGGCACCTGCTCAAGAGCTACCGGGGCTGAGTCCCGCAGAACCAGCCTCTGCCCCGCCGGAACCCGGCTGGCCTGAGGACTTCGGGAAAGGGAGACACATGGCCTTGCCCCTGACTCCCAGACACTGTGTGGGACAGGCGACTTCTGCCTGCCCAAGACCCAAGTGCCTGGGAACAGGTCTTGCAGAAAGGCAAGGCAGGGGTCTGAGACTGCTCCTGAGGACCCTCTCCGCAGCTCCAGCTCCTTCCCTGCGTTTGCTCCCCTCGCAAGTGTGCCTTATTTTTATCATCTGCGAGGCTGTGGCCACGGAAGGCAGGGTGGTGGGAAGGACGAAGTGGCCACTTTGGGGCTCCCTAGTTCCGGGGGGCCCTGGTGGGCCTGGTCTTGGCAGCATCTGCTATTTTCCCTGAGGTCAGGGCTCAGGAGGAGTAGGTGGAGGCAACAGGCCTCCAAGTAGCTGAAGTTGTGCCTGGGGCTGTCCTGGGGAAGCTGAGGCTGCGTCAGAAGCACCAAGAAACTCCTCTGTGAGGTATAAACATGCAGGTGGCTGGTCTGATTTGTGCTTTGGGGCAGTCATGTGTGGGAACTAAGTAATAAAGAATACCTGTCCCCTGAGCCTTGTGTCCATGCTTGCGTGCTGCCTAGGAGGGAAGGGTGTCCTTGAGTCAGCTTTCTGACAGATGCCACTTTGCGTGTGTGTGTGTGTGTGTGTGTGTGTGTGTGTGTGTGTCCCACTGGGGCAGGAGGGCCTGCCTTAGCCCAGGGAGAGCCCCAGAGCTCCAGCAGGTGGCAGGGCTGACACAGGTCAGAGAAGTGAGGAGCTGGGTCCAGGGGGTCTGGGTGAGTCTCCCTAGGAGAGGGACCCCTGAAGGAAGGAAGGTTCCAGGTGGGTGGGGTGGAGGGGGGACTGCGGGAGGAGCAAAGCTGTGGAGGACCTGGTGTGAGGAAAGGAAGCCTTTAAAAGCATCCTTTTGCTCACCACTGGAGCGCTCATGGCGGGCGTGAGTGAGGGTCCTGGGGCCAGGACGGCTGGCTCTGGGCCAGCGTGAGGCCACGCTCTGATCTCTGCGGCCCTAAGAGATGAGTGGAGAGACTACGAACTGGAGGAAAAGGAAGGCAAACTCAGGTTCCAAAGGAGAGGGGACAGCCCTCTGAGGAGCAGGGCGAGCAGAGGAGCTGACCTGTCATGGCTGTGAGGTCTCTGGAGGGGAGACAACGGAGGGATGACTCATTTGGAGCCGCTGCCAAATGGGCATGGGACACTGGCCATCCATGCGTGTGGACCCTCCCGTGCCAGGTGCTGCCCACCCCCTGGCCTGAGCAGACTCCTCTGCGGTCAGCCGTTTGCCCTGGGGACAGAGTGGCTCCAGCTGGCCGTCATTGGCCCCTCAAGGTCCAGGTGCGTTTCAGCAGGCTGGATGGTGGGTCTCTGGAGCCGAATGGCAAGCCAGGTGAGGCCTGGGCCTGTGCAGGGAGAGTGGCCTGGAACCCAGGCTCAGTCGGGGCTCCGTGTTTCCCTCTGAGCCTCACAGTCCCCTCCCCGTGTCCACACTACCTGAATGCCACGCACCTGTTCCCCGATCCTGCGGCCAGGAAGCCTCGGAGCTGGCTGAACATGCCCTCCTCTCCGCAGTTTGTCGGGGCCAGTGACTCAGGAAGTGACAGGCCTGCTCCGAGGTGAGGTGGGTCAAACCTTCACCTCCTGGAAAGAAGCCCTAAATGAAGCCCACCCAGCTCCCTGCACCCTCGGAGGAGGCACAGCTCACCCAGCCTCCAGCTGCCCACCCTACCCGGTCAGGACGCCTGCTGCAAGGCTGGCCTTGACCTTGGTGGGATCAGAGACCCCAGAAGGCGGTGCCCCCACGCCAAGCAGGAGGCTCGCTGGGGACGCTTGCTGGGCTGGCACCTGGCCTTGAGTGCCCTGGAGGGGCGTGGAGGGCGGAGGGCCCTGCAGGCCGGGAGAAGCTCCTGGAAGGAATTGAGGTTGTTCTGATTTGCGCCACCTGCAGGCAGGCACGTGCCCGTGAGTTGGCAGGTGGGCGGGGCGCTCAGGTGAAGTTGCTGTATAAGGAGATGCCCGGCCCCAGAGGTGCGGGGGCGCCAAGGCGGCAGGCTGAAGGCTGGGGGTTTGTTTTTCCTCCCACTCGGTAAGCACCTTGCTGACACCTCTGCGGGGCTCCTGTGCGGCCGCGGCTCCGGCCCCGGCTCCAGCCCCGGCCCCGTTGGTGGTGGGGGGGGGGGGTTGCGGGGGGGGGGTGCTGGGCGGGGGGCCTCAGGGCTTCTCTTTCCCCGGGTCACGGATGCCCACTGGCCCCGAGGAGGGTGAGGGGCAGTGACGTACACCGATGCCATTGCCAGGAGGGGAAAAGAAGGAATTCGTGAACTTTTGCCTTGATTCCCGCGCCGCCTGAGAAGGAGGCGGTGAGGGTGGGAATGACGGGTTTCGCTAGGGAAGAACGCAGGTTGTAAGAAATGAGGCAACAGACTACAGGGGAGGCCCTGTGTCGCGGCGGTACGGCGGTACAGGGGTTGATGCAGTTCTTGTGAGACGAAGTTTATACAGTTTTGGAGGGTCTCTTTAAGGAAAATTAGAGGTACTACAAATTTAGTGTAGAACCTTAGAAGGAGCTCATTAGCCTCCCGGGAAATCTTTCACGACCTAGGGGTGTTGAATTTGACTTGAGAGCGTAGGTGTGTTTTCTTGCTCTGTGCATTAGAAAGGCCTGGAAATAATAATACGCTTGTAGCAACAAACCCACCTAGTGCTTAGAATTTGTTTTCTAAATATTGGGTGGGCCAAAAACTCCATTACATTTTTTCCAGACGATGGCTGTAGTAGTGCTTAGTTGTCTTCAACTTCATTCGGAACCGTTTTGTTAGATTGTGTTGTGACAGTTTTCATATCATAATGCATTAAAAAGTAAACATCGAAGCCCCGGCTGGTGGCACAGTGGATAGGCACTGGCCTGCGAACCCAAAGGTTGCTGGTTCGATTCCCAACCAGGGCACATAACCAGGTTGCAAGCCAGGCCTCCCGCCTGGTTCGTAGCTGGAGGCAGGTGAAAGGCAACCATACGTTGATGTTTCTCTCCCTCTCTGCCTCTCTCTCTTCCCCTCTCTCTAAAAATAATAAATAAAATCTTTTAAGAAAAACAAAAACAACATTGAAATTGGTGAATTTTGTGCAGCCATTTTAATATTGAAGATGAAGGAAGATACACAACATTTTCAGCATATTGGCTTGGCCAAAAAGTCCATGTTTTGTTTTTGTTTTTGTTTTGTAAACTACATACTCTTCATTTTCTCCAATAACTTTATTAATTCAGATATTGTACATGTCGGCTGTCTCCTGCTATTGGCTTCTAGTGTAGTGGGTAGAGGCTAGGCGTGCTGCGAGGCATCTTTGAGTCCATAAAACAGCTTCATAGCAAAGAATTATTTGTACAACATGTCAATAGTACAAAGAAACCTCACAACCACTTAAAAAATATTTTATCTGTTTTTAGAAAGAGGGGAAGGGAAGGAGGCAGAAAGGGAAATGTCGATGGGAGAGCGATACACCAATTGGTGGCCTCTCACATGCCACCAAACAGGGACCTGGTCCAACACCCAGGAACTCCAACCAGCAACTTCTTGTTTGTGGGAGACCCTAGCAACTGAGCCACGCCAGCCTGGGCCATAGCGAGGTTTTTCAAGGCCCAGGCTCACGGGTGGTATTTAGTTGAGAGGTCATGACATTGACGTTTTGAAGTGTCCCTCAGTCTAGGTTAGTTGGATGGTTTCTTCCTGATTAAATTACATCGGTAATAGTGTTGTGAAGTCCGTATTTTAGCCCTGACTTTAATTATTGGTATTTGATCTTTTTCTTAATCTGAGGTTTAGCAATTATTTTTTGTTTCAAAAGAACCAGCTTTTTGACTTTAGTGACTTTCAGTCTTGTGCTTTTGTTTCGTTTTAGTATTTTTTAAACTGGGGTAAAATTGACATGCATTGTATTAGTTTCAGGTGTACAATATAATGATTTGTATTAGTTTCAGGTGTACAACAATGATTCGATACGTGATTCTGCAGACAGACCTCGTTTTACTGCGTGTCCCTTTATTGAGGCTCACAGATGGTGCATTTTTTACAAATTGAAGGCAAGGCCCTCTACCAGCCCAAGATTACAACTCGCTTTATTGGGGTCGTATTGTGAAATAATCACCAGAATAAATCTAGTTAACATCCCTTGCCACACAGTTACAGGGTTTCTGTCTTGTGACAACTTTTAAGATCTACTCTCTTAGTAACTTTCAAATGTGAGGTGCAGTGTTGTTATAGTTACTCAGCTGTACATGACATCCCCAGTATTGTGTTTTTTAATTAATTTTACCTAAAAGTTTTGTTTCCTACTTGCTTTTTGAATACAGTTTGCTCGTTTTTCTCCAACTTTTTGGGATGAATGGCCATTGATTTTTTCAGTCTTTTTCTAATGTAAAGCAAATAAAGCTATACGTTTCCCTCTAAGCATGGCTTTAGATTAATTTCATAGTGTTGACATATTGTATCTATCATGATCAGTTTTCTGAATTCCATTGTGTTCTTGTCCATTGACATCTTAATCATTTTTCTTGGGGAAGAAAAGGTACAATTCAGTGGCACTTAGTGCATTTATAGTGTTGTGCAGTCATCACCACTATCTGGTTGGTTTATTATCATTTTGTTATTCTTTTCATCACTGCTATCTAGTTCCTGAACATTTTCGTCACCTCAAAAGGAAGTCCTGTACCCATGTTCACATCCAGTGTTTGGTTCAGGGCTGTTCTAGGTATTTCCTCCCCATCCTGTTTTCCTCTCGTCACTCACAGGCAGCCACCCAAGGACTGGGTTGGCGAAAAAGTCCATTTAGTTTTTTCCTGTAAAACAAGAGACATTTTTCATCTTCACCAATAACGTGATTGATTTGGATATTTTGAGTATGTCAGCTCCCTCCCACTGTTGGCTTCCAGAGGATAGAGGCCAGAGGTGCTGCTCAACATCTTCCAATGCAAAGGCGCCCCTCAGCAAAGCATGACTTGGCCAAAATGTCAACAGTACCAAGAAACTGTGCAAATCACTTCTGACGTGTTCAATCAGGCACAGCACTTTCTTCATACACTGCACAAATCCTTTTTTGTATTTCAGGTGCATTTTTACCTTTCTTGAAATAATAAAGCATAATACACTGAAAATGTTGCGTATCTTCTTCCATCTTTACTAGTAAATGGCTGCACAAAAATTCAATTTTGATTTAAAAAAATTTTTTTACAGGTTTTATTTATTATTTTTAGCGAGAGGGGAAGGCAGAGAGGGAGAGAGACATCAACATATGGTTGCCTTTTATCTGCCTCCAGCTACAGACCTGGCTGGGGAGACCTGGCTTGCAACCTGGTTATGTGCCCTGGCTGGGAATCAAACCAGCGACCTTTGGGTTCGCAGGCCGGCACCTTATCCACTGTGCCACCAGCCAGTGCTGTTCCTCTCTTTAGCAGAAACATTTCTCCCCGACCCCCACCTCCCAGAGTTCCCCCCACTAGAGAGAAGAGGGGTTGCTTGTCTACACGTACTCCTTAAGAAAAAAAGGTGGTATAAAATATGTATGACGTACCATTTATCATGTTAATCACTTGAGTGTACAGTTCAGGGATAATTAAGTACATTGACATGGCTGGGCAATGATACCTCTTTTCCATCTACAGAGCTGTCTATTCTTTACAAACTGAAACTGCATCCATTTTACAATAACTCCATTCCTCCCGCTCCCCAGGCCCAGGCAGACACTGTTCCGCGGTCCACCTCCAGGAAGCTGACCCCCTGGAAACCTCCGGTAGGTGAATCATACAACATTTTTCCTCTTGTGACTTTATTGCACTTAGCGTTATGTCCTCAAGGTTCATCCATGTTGTTGTTGTGTATCTCAATTTCTTTCCTTTTGGGGCTAAATAACATTTCTCTATATGCATGTAACACATTTTGTTCATTCACTCCTCTGTTGGATTTTTGGCCTGTTTTTACTTTTTCACTATTATGATTCATGCTGCTATGAAAATGGAGGTACAAATAACCTGTTTGAATCATGGCTTTCAATTCTTTGGGGTATATACTCAGAAGTGAAATTGCTGGATCATATAGTAAATCTATAGTTAACTATTTGAGGAATCATCATACTGTTTTCCACAGTGACTGTAACATTTTACATTCCTACCAGCAATACACAAAGGTTCCAATTTTCTACCTCCTCTCCAACACTTGTTGTTTTCTGTCTTTTATAATGGCCACCCTAAGTGGGTATGAATGAAGTGGTTTATCATTATGGTTTGGATCTGCATTTCTATGATGACTGAGGATGTTGAGCACCCTTTCATATGCTTATTGGTCATTTGTATATCTTCTTTGAAGAAATTTCTATTCAAGTCCTTGCTTACTTTTGAAATTGGTTGCTTGAGTTGTTTTGTTTTGTTTTAAATTGAATTGTAGGAGTTATTTATATAATATTAATCCATTACCAGGTATGTAGTTTGTAAATATTTTCTTACATTCTGTAGGTTGTCTTTTTGCTCTGTTAATGATTAGTTTATTAATATTCAATCAGTTTTTTCATAGGTATTCCTAAGTATGATTGCTCAATGAAGTTTTCATATTCTGTTCTGGTGCCAGGGTGATGCCATTGTTCAAGAAGAGTTAGGCTATTTCCAACTTTTATGTGCTCTGGAATAGGTCGTTTAGCAATAAAAATTTTAAAAAGAACTCTCCATGAAACCATCTGGGCTTGATACTTTTATTTTTCCATTAAAAAAAAAAAGTTAGCAGCTTAGACAAGAACCTAGTATAAAGGAACCATGGACATGGACAACAGGTGGGATTGACTTTAGGGGGAATGGGTGGGTGGGGAGGGGGACAGAGGGGAGCTAAAAGGGGATGGATGTAATACAACAACAATAAAATTAAAAAAAAAAAAAAAAAGTTGTAACAAGTAAGGTCCGCACAGTTGAAGTGTACCGTTTCATGAATTTTTCCACACGACTGTGCTTGGCTAACCGGCACCCAGGTAAGAATACAGAACGTTTCCAGCTCGCTGTGAGATGCCCTGTGCCTCCTGACCCGTCTGCAGCCTCAAGGTAACTACTGTCCTCATTTCTATTGCCTGCATTCCAACTTCATAGAATATAATGATACCATGTGAATTCTCAAGTCTAACATTTCATGCAACATCATGTCTCTGTGATTGATTCATGCTACTGAATTATGATCAGCACTTCATTTATGTATAGCGATATGTTCGTTTTAATGATAGGCCACAATCCTGGTCAGTAGTTAAGTGGGTATGAATGCCATCCCAATATGGCAAAGTCGAAGGTTTAATCCCTGGTCAGGCCACATACAAGAGCCAACCAACGAATGCAGGAATAGGTGGGAAAACAAATCAATCAATATCCCTCTCTCAATCAACCTCTCTTTATCACTCTCTCCCTCTCTCCAGTCAAGAAAAAAACTAATATACAGTCTATTTACTCATTCCACTGTTGATGGCTTTGGGAGTTGTCTCCAGTATTTGCACATGAATAATCAAGCTGATGGGGACGTTCTTGCCCATGTCACTTGGTGGACATGAACGCCATTTCCGCTGCGTGCGCACCGGGGAGCGGACGCGCTGCCCACAGGGCGCACGCAGTGCGTTGCAGCTGCTGCCCAACGTTCCTCCACGGCCGTTGCACCAACTCACCCCCTACCCCCAATCAGAGTTCCGGTGGTTCCACCTCTTCGCGGACCCTTGTTATAATGCCCCCCCCCCTTTTTAAAGGTTGGGGCGCAGATCCTTTTATAAAAATTTAGTTTTAGAACATTAATTTTTGGCCCTGACTGGTGTGGCTTAGTGGGTAGGGCACATGCCTAGACTTCGGGTTTGTCTCTAGTTGGGGTGTGTATGGGAGGCAACCGATGGATGTTTCTCTTTCATGTTAATGCTTCTTTCCCTATCTCCCTCCCTTCCCCTCTCTCTAAAAATAAAAGCTTGAAACATCAATTTCTTATTGTTTCAGATATATAGCAAATTGGGAAGAAAATAGAGAAACCCCTGTCCTCCCCCACCCCCCATTATCCACATCCCCCTCAAGAGGGTCCACTTGTCACAGCGATGAACCTACATCAGCTGTATGATTGTCACCGAGTCCCTTGTTTCCACTAGGGGTCACTCTTGGTGTGCGTTGTGTGGGGTAGACAGTTGTGTAATGACACAGGTTGACCATCATAGTCTCACACAGAGCGTCGTCACTCAGGGCGCTACGTTTAACTCCCTTTTATAGATGGTCTAGTCGGTTTTTGTATTTCTTGCCTTAGCTAGGATCAATTTCGTTAGTTTACATTTTCCTAGAAAACAGGCCATGTATGTGTGATCTCATCAGCATAACTGTTACAGGTTTGGTCTTGGAATGTTTTTATTTTTACAGAGATGAAGATTGTGTCATAAGGCTATAACAAAACCCTCAGCTCCCCGCCTCCGTGTTTCACTTCCCTAGATGTGTCCAGCCTGTGCATACTTAGGCTCTTTAATCATAAGATGAATGCTGATGTTTATATATGTATGCTGTTTGTTCTATTTATTATATTAAATGTTTGGATTCTGTATGTTCATGTCCAAGTTAAAAATGGTTGAAATTCAGGCCCTGGCTGGTAGCACAGTGGATAAGGCGCCGGCTTGCGAGCCTGAAGGTCACAGGTTCAATTCCCCAGCCAGGGCACATACCCAGGTTGCAAACCAGTTCTTCAGCCAGATCTGTGGCTGGAGGAAGGTGAAAAGCAACCATACATGGATGTCTCTCTCCCTCTCTGCCTCTCTCCCTTCCCATCTTTCTAGAAATAATGAAATAAAATCTTTAAAAAAAAAAAAAGGTTGAAATGCTAGCATTCTTTCCGCACCCTGTTCTCCCAGCTCCTCCCCTTCCACAGATCAGTCAGGTTAAGTCACCATTTGTGGCCTAGTCAGGATTTGGTGTTGACCTTATAGTGTTGATGTCCCTCATTGTCACAGCTGAGTGATTTCTTCTCCCTTCCCACAATGTTGTTGTTGCTGTTTTCCTGGAGGTCGTTAAGTGCCTCATTTTCTGTTTTCTGTGTATCCAGCACTAGCTCCCCGAGTCTTGCCAATGAAGCGAAAAAAATGGTCTTTTCTGTTTGCTCACACCATGGTGAGCCCTGGAAGTTTCGTCCCTTCAGAAGGCCTCCTGTTGATCCAGGGCCTTCAAGAAAGCGCCCCGTGATAAGACTAAGTGTGTCAGGGTTCTTTTCGTGTGTGGGGCAACCTGTGTGAGAGGAAAGAGGGAGCTCCAGGAGGGCCGCCACACTGAGATGTACTCGCACCTGCGCACAGCAGATGTCAAGGCTGGAGGGAAGCACCTGGACGGCCACGCAGCCTAGGGCAGGTTTCGTCAAGGCTGAAGGGAACCCTCCAGCCCCAGCCACTCCAGTGTGCCTGCTGCTTGCGCCCAGGCCTATGGGAGTCCACGCTCAGCGACCGGGGCTCTGTCAGTTACAGTCAGCGAGGCCGTTTTCAGTTCTGTTTCTCCACTTTTGGGAGCAGTGATTCGGACAGGAGCCAGTGAAGGATTGACTGAGTGTGAGGGTAGAGGGGCTGGTGGTGAGGGGACAGCGCTGGATCCATCTTAGGCAGGAAGAGCTTTTGCTTTCTATTCACATTTCCTTTCCTACCTGCTTTGTTAAGGACCAAAAGAAACTGTGTTGTTATTCAACTACACTTCTATTTCCATCAATTTCTTGTCTTGCATTTTTGCTTATCTAGCTTTTTTAAAAAAGATTTTATTTATTTCTAGAGAAAGGGGAAGGGACAGAGGCAGAGAGGGAGAGAGACATCTATGTATGGTTGCTTTTCACCTGCCTTCAGCTACGTACCTGGCTGGAGACCTGGATGGGAATCAAACCAGCGATCTTTGGGTTCGCAGGCCAGTGCCAATCCACTGTGTTACCAGCCAGGGCTTTGCTTATCTTGTTTTGTTTGTCAGTAAAGGTTCATAACAATTGAACTAATTACTGAAAGCGTTGTCAGAAGCATTCAAAATTATGGACAGCCCCTATGTTTAATCCTGAGTTGGATTCCAGCCTCTAAAAGTAACCCTGGTTCATAGTTAGGGTTGGATAATGAAATATTCCTTGTGGATTTATGAAACTTACATTGTGCTTAATGCTTTCCACCAAAATTCAGGTTGGTTGCATATGAATATCATAATCTTTCTTATAATGTGTATTTTCTTAGTATATCTTTCCTCAAGCCTTTACTTCGGAAGTTTGACTCACTTGTGAGGGGTGGAATTTATCCTTTAGGTCAAATGTGAATTTTTTTCTTCTAAAGAGTGAATTTACCCCACCTCCATTAGGACTGGATTTGTGATCTTAACTTTGACCTTTTTCACACTACTCCCTTTCTTAGGCCTTCTTGTTTTCTTCACTCTTAATATTTTGCTGTATGTCTCCTTCTGGAAAACTAAGACATTTTTAGTTCTTCCAGTTTCTATCTTTAGCTTTAAGTCATATACTTAGGCCTGTGTTTCCAGCTTCCCATATTCAGAAATGGGCAGGATTTTGACTTTTCCCAGAAGGGAGAAACAACCTCGTCCCTGTGCACTTCTGCCCGCGTATCGCTGGGTTCTCAGCCTAGCTGGTTATTACTGCATCATGTGTCATAATTCAGGAATGATGACAAGCTACATCATTTAATGACCTTAATTCCTTCCTCTAGGAAAGAGGAGGAAGTGGGTCTGCCTTGCTCCTCCCCCTTCACCACAGGGGTGGGTGTGGGCACAGGACAGCTTGCACCAGCCCCATCCAGCCCCAGGGAGGCACGGGACCCGGGCCTGACCCTGTGCCTGGAGTCTGTGGTCAGCAACAGCAGGGCCTCCTGGGGACATGGCCCCGCCTGGTGCACAGGCAGTGACTCTGGTGGCTATTTCCCAGTGCTTGGCAAAATTTCCATTTCACAAACTTTTTTTTTAAAGTTACCTAATGCAGGCACAAATTTAAAAAACTCAAAACGGAAAAGAAGTGCCCATGCCCTGACCAGTGTGGCTCAGGGGGTTGGGCATCGTTCTGCAAAGCGAAAAGCCGCTGGTTCGCCTCCTGGTGGGCGCACGTGCCTGGGTTGTAGGGTCAGTCCCTGGTGGAGGGATGTGCGAGAGTCAGTCGATGGAGCTTTAGCTCCCTCATCTATGTTTTTCTCCTTTTCCCCCTTCCTTCCCCAAGTCTAACATAAATAAAATCTTTTTGAGAAGTGCCCATAGAGGTCAGCCTAACTCGCTACTCCGTTTCCCTGCAGAGTGGCAGCTCTCACCCACCCTTACACCTTCCCTCGGACGCCCGTGCGGGGACCCTGGTGTCTCTTCTCATAGACATGCCGCCCTGTTTTGCACTGTGCTCTGTCCTGTCTTGAGGATCACCTGATAGCAGTGCTTCTAGATCTGCCTCGTGCTTTGATTTTGTGTATTTTACAGTTGTCCCGAATTCTTTTCCCTTTGCTCCCCTCCACCCAACCTCCCCATTCCCTCCACAGCCCCACCCCCACTTAGTTCATGTCCATGGGTTGTACATATAAGTTCTCTGATTTGACCCTTTCCTATATTATTCTTGACTTCCCCCTGTCTGTCTTATACCCACCATATATCTGTCCTGATCCTGCACCATTTCCCTACTTGGTCCCCTTCCCCCTCCCAGTTGATGACCCTCCCAAATGATCCCTATCCCTATGTTGCTGGTCTACCCTGATTGTTTGCTTGGTTTGTTTTTGTTTTCCTTTTTCATTTTTTAAAAAATATTTATTACTTTTAGAAAGAGGGGAAGGGAGAGAGGCAGAGAGGGAGAGAGATGTCAATGTATGGTTGCCTTTCACCCACGTCCAGCTATGGATCTGGCTGGAGACCTGGTTTGCAACCTGGTTATGTGCCCTGGTTGGGGAATTGAACCAGCTCCTTTCTCATTTTTCAGATTCTAGGTGATAGTCGTGAGTTTGTTGTCATTTTAATGTTCATAGTTTTGGTCTTCTTTTTCTTAAATAAATCCCTTTAACATTTAATGTAATAAGGACTTGGTGATGATGAATTCCTTTAGCTTTACCTTGTCTGGGAAACACTTTTATCTGCTTTTCCATTCTAAGTGACAGCTTTGCTGGATAGAGTCATCTTGGTTGAAGGTCCTTGCTTTTCATCACTTTGAATACTTCTTGCCTGCAAAGTTTCTTTTGAGGAATCAGTTAATAGTCTCATTAGAACTTCTTTGTAGGTAACTTTTTTTCTCTTCTTTTAAGATTCTCTTTATCTTTAAACTTTGGCATTTTAATTATGATGTGCCTTGGTGTGGTTTGATTTGGATCTAGCTTGTTTGGGACTATCTGTGTTTTCCTGGACTTGTATGTCTATTTCCTTCACCAAATTTGGGGAAATTTTCCATTATTTTTTCACACAAGTTTTCAATTTCTTGCCCTTCCTTTTCCCCTTCTGGCATTCCTAGAATTTGGGTGTTGGCAGGTTTAAAGTCATCCTAGAGGTTCCTAATCCTCTCTCATCTTTTTCAATTCTTGTTTCCACTTTCTGTCCTGGTTGGCTGTTTATTTCTTCTTGTGTTCCAAATCATTGACTGAACGCCATTTTCCTTCCCTTCACCGTTTGGATTTGTATGTATTTTCCTTTGTTTCACTTGGCCTAGCCTTCACTTCTTCCCTTATCTGTTTACCGTACTCAAGCGTATCTGTCAAGCCTGTGAGCATCTTTTATCACCAGTGTTTTAAACTGTGTGTTTGTCAGGCTGGCTACTTCTCTGATGATCAGTTCAGCCACTGGGACCTTGATTTGTGTCTTTTTAAAAATTTTATTTAATATTGGTGTACTACATCCATCCCCTTTTTGCTCCCCTCTGTCCTCTTCCCCACCCACCCATTCCCCCCAAAGTCAATCCCACCTGTTGTCCATGTCCACGGTTCATCCATACTAGGTTCTTGTCTAAACTGCTCCCCTTGCTTGTCTCTGCCTCCCCCCTCCTCCCAACCCCCTTCCCCCTGCCCACTGAAGGCCTATTAACTGTATTCATATATCTGGTTCTGTTTTGCTTGTTTTGTTCATTATTGTCCTGTAATGAGTGAGATCATATGGTATTTGTCCTTCACTGACTGGCTTACTTCACTAAGCATAATACTTTCTAGTTCCATCCATGTTGTTGCAAGGTTAGGAGTTCCTTCTTTCTTTCTGCTGTGTAGTATTCCATTGTGTAAATGTACCAAAGTTTTTTGATCCAATCATCCACTGATGGGCACTTAGGCTGTTTCCAGCACTTGGCTATTGTAAATAGTCCTGCTATGAACGTAAGGGTGCATACGTAAAGGTTCTTATAAATTGGTGTTTTCAGGATTCTTTGGGTATAGTCCAAGTAGTGGAATTGCTGGATCAAAAGGCAGTTCCATTTTTAGTTTTTTAAGGAAACCCCATACTGTTTTCCACAGTGGCTGCACCAGCCTACATTCCCACCAACAGTGTATGAGGGTTCCCTTTTCCCCACATCCTCGCCAATGCTTGTTGTTTGTTGATTTCCTGATGATTGCCCTTCTGACAGGTGTGAGGTAATATCTTATTGTGGTTTTAATTTGCATCTCTGATGGTTAGTGATGTTGAGCATTCTTTCATATGCCTCTGGGCCCTTTTTATATCTTCCTCAGTGAGTTGTCTGTTCAGGTCCTTTGCCCTTTTTTTAATTGGGCTGTCTGTCTCCCTGGTGTTGAGTCACATTAGTTCTTTATATATTTTGGAGATCAGACCTTTGTCTGAGGTATCATTGGCAATTATGTTTTTCCATACAATTGGTTCCCTTTGAATTTTGCTGATATTTTCTTTAGCTGAACAGAAACTTTTCAGTTTGATATAGTCTCATTTGTTGTTGATTTATTCTTTTACTTCCTTTGCCCTTGGTGAAGTATCAGTAAATATATTTCTGCGTAGGATATCCAAAAGTTTACTGCCTATATTTTCCTCTGGGACCTTTATGGTGGCACTGCTTACATTTAAATCCTTTATCCATCTTGAGTTTATTTTGGTGTATGGTGTAAGTTGGTGGTCTAGTTTTATCTTTTTGCATGTTGCTGTCCAGTTCTCCCAACACCATTTGTTGAAGAGACTGTTTTTACTCCATTGGATGTTCCTTCCCCCTTTGTCAAAT